>KN167014.1:76894-91960 GCA_000757745.1 Steinernema scapterisci | reverse complement strand
AAACAACTGGGAGCGACTCCGGGACTACGTGGATTCTCAGAAGCTGCCCTGCATCCCTTATTTGGGTAAGTAGAAATTAGGTTCTCAGACGTCTACTTGGATCACGTCTAAGCATGAAATAAGCACGTATACTTCATGATCAGAAGAAGTGAAATGAGGGAGCGGTCGTTATTAGCTCGTAAAATACGTCTTCCAAAGTGCACGTAAGCTTCATTTAAGCTGAACTTGGTTAGATTGACCGGTTGTGCAGAGGCTCGAAAGCGATGGTGCGGCCGGTATTGGTGAGTCTGGGCCTCGTTAGAAGTGCTCAAGCACACGTAGGCTAGTAGGATAAAGCGGTTGTCACAGCTCCTATTGTTAACCTTCTAATTGATCTCATCTTGTCGAATTCAAGCCGATCGTAGACAGTTAATTTACTCCGAAATTTCAGGTCTTTATCTCACCGATCTCAACTTCCTTCACCTCACGCAGAAGAGAAAGGAAGATTTCTTTTCTACCCGACCCCAAGAATACATGAAGAACAACATCATTCGACTTCTGGCGCATTTCCAGGATTCAAGATACGGTAAGGAATGCATTTCGCCTCAAAAGTCTTATCCATTGCTTTTAGATGATCTAATCGCGATCTCCTACCTCCAGAAGTATCTCAGCTCAGTCCGGATCGAACCCGAATTGGTCCGAGAAACGGAAGAGGAGCTGTACAAGCTCTCCCTGGAAAACGAGCCTGAGATTTCCGGAGCTGATATCAATGACAAAAGCGCTTTAATAAAACGCGGGTAAACGAAGTTTATGTATAAATGTTTATTGTAAAAACGTGTCGAATTCAACTATTCAATCGATCTCTTGCTTGATACGTTTACTGTACTTGTCTGACCTCAGAGGGACGTGGTCATCGCTGTCGATGATGACCTTATCCCGGTCCCATTCCCTGTTCATGCGCCTTTTGCGGGTGGCCATCTCTTCATTGGTCCTGTCGGCGTAGAATCCGAATGTTCCTTTATGCGTTGCTCGCTTGTGTTCCGGGAAATCCATCTCGTCCGTGAAGCGATCCAAGGGATTCCTAGCTCCGACGGCTTTGAGAGGATCAGCTGGAAGAGTGTCGAACTGGGTGCACTTGGGTTTTTCAGCTGAGATCCAGCAGTTCTGGGTCCAGTGAGGCGATCGCGCGATGGCTTCGTCTCGGCTTGACGACTTGTCGAATGTCAGAAAGCCGAAGTTCCTGAAAGGGTTACGGTAAACACTAGCTTTGAGATTTTGGGAAACTAACCATGGCTTGCCATTCTTGTTCTGGATTATAGAGGCCTGAAGCACTTTACCGTACTTGCTGAAGTACTCGGTGATTTGCTCCTTGTCAACGTCGTCGGGGATCCTTCCAACGTAAATCGTGCCTTTTTGTTGTTTTGAAATTGGCATGACACCTTCCTTCTCCATATAGGTTTTGTACCTGCGCTCGGAGCGATTGCTGGACGAGGAAGAGGAGGAGGAACGGGATGACAAGGACGACATCTTGGCAGTGATGATAAGTGGTGAGCAAGAAGTTTGGCTTGGCCTTAAATGCACCAGAATTGACGCGGTGATTGTGGCATTAGTTTTGCAAATTATGGTATTACTTTTGGTTCGTTATGGTGTTGAGCTGTGTCTCAGGCATCCATGCGAGGAGCACGAATTGCTGGAATGCACGTAAGCTTCATCTCCGACGAAACACGACCGGGTCTATCGTCCAAAGTCTCACCAGGCGAGACATTGAAATGACGCAAAGTTGGTTGTGACTGACTGAGACTGAAGCTCATGTCACGTAGGCTTCATTTTGCTCAATTCACGGATGCCAACCGGTCTATCACATCGTCACGTAGCTATCATTTCTGCCGCTCTTCTGACCGCGAACCGGTCTATTCAGGAAACTCACTCGGTCAGTGTGAAACCAGATACTAGTCTAGACACCAGAGAAGACGACCGTCCAGGATCATCGGCATCGCTCAGAGCGGTTGACCATCTGAATTAGAAGCTGATCTCACGTAGGCTGCGTTTTCCCCAAACCGTCGCTGCCAACCGGTAAACCAAGCCATCCAAACGTGATTTCGAAGCCCAAATCACTTTATTTCCTGAAACATCGCCAACAATTCTGTACACAATCAACAAGACTCAAAATAATGTTCCTCTCTTCGTGGCGGCCTTCTTCTTTTCTTGCTCCACGGCTTCTTCGAGCTTCGATGGTCGCTTCATTCCCTTCCGCTTCATCTGCAGCTCGATGATCTTCGCGTTGACACTGTAGCTTTCGGCGGTTTCGCGCGCCTCCATTTCGTCTTCGTCTTCTTCCACCGTGGATACGGTAACTGATCCAACTTTTCCTTGGTTCTTGATTTGCTTCGTGAGGGTGACCTTCTTTGCGGGTTCTTCGTTGCTCTGGCTCACGCCGCCCATCTGCTTTGCCGAGAGGACGGCGCCATTGAAGATGAAGGTGACGTTGAGGTTGAAGGGGTGCTGGTAGAAGAGAGGCGTGCCGCATTTCTTGCAGTTCTTCCGGTATTGCTGCTCGAGGCCTTCGGGTCTGAAATCCGAGACATGTTAGAGTTGAACATGGAGGTACTAATATGTCTGGACATGGCTTATTACTACACCGTCTAGTTTTCGAGTGTTTAAAAACGTGTTCTTGCACGTAGGCATCATTCCTACTGAACACATCACATTGAATCGGTCGTTCCACAGCATTCCTGAGATGTCTAGAGCCGAGAATATCACGTATACATCATTTTCTGCGGCACGCAAACCCAAACCGGTTTTGCCTAGATAGGACTCATCTCACAAGAGTCTAGACTCGCCTTGCCAACTTATGTCTCGGTGTTGTCTATAATCGTAATTTTACCGAAAAAGAGACACTCACCTTCTCACATAAACAGTGTCGCCGTTTTCCACGTAAATTTCGGCCGTGCTGAGCGCTGGGTCGATCACCCGAGCGCCATCCCGTTTCCTTAGCGGCATCCGGTGGAGAAGGGTGTCGGAGATCATCGCAATCTGAAATCAAATCTTGTATTAGGCTGAAGTTGCCGGTCAATCTTACCTGAGAACAATGGCAATAGTATGTGTGAAGGTGCTTCTCGAAGTATTCTTCCTTGTCGCGGATGTCGATAATCTTGGCGTCCGCGTTTCGGGCGTCGTCCTCGACGTGGTCGAGGCCAAGCTGGTCGCCCATTCCTGTGGCCATTTTGACGGTCTGGAACAAAGGAAAACACTTTAAGGAACTGAAAGAAGAAGGAGACGCGCGGAAATAGCGAGAAAGCCATGCGATCAAACGTGACTTTGTGGTACGGAGACCCACCGATCCGCGGGCTCGTGATTAGGCGAAATGAAAAGTACGTGAGGATAACCAGTCTAGGCAAATCCAAACAACAGAGACGTCTCACTATGATGTCTATCTGGAAGCTCATATACGACCGATTCATCCTGGCTGCTTCGGCCAGAATGAGGCCCATGGAAACCTCTTGTCAGGTCTAGACATCCGCAAACATACGAGACAAAAATGGCACTTCTAGACACGTTTTTGGCTAATTTGCAATAGACAACAGAACGGCACAAAATCAGAAGCTCATCGACAACAAACAGAACACGTCGAAGCGCAATTCGGATCCCCGAAGATGAAACCGAAAAACGCGCTTTTTCGAAAATCTCCCCTCCACAATCCAATTCTGGTCCCAGAACGCGCTCACTGACAACAAAAGTGTTACGGTGACATTATTTGAATTCGAGAGCAGACAGCCTTCGCGCAGTCGAGACAGGTGATCGCGTGTCTGTCTGCACCTGTGAGTTCACCCAAGTCTGGCTGGAATCTCCCTTCCTTGGCCTCGTCCGGCTTGGCCGCTTGAAGTACGCGTGTTTTGGGCCGAAACTGACCTTACCGAAGGCTTCAATCGAGAGGATATTCCAGCTGACGGCGGCCATTTACTATCCAAGTTTTCCCAGGCGCGAATTCCTGGCAGCCGGACACCGAAACACCAAGTTTCCGAAGACGCGAGACTATCGGAATGGTGGAAAACCGTCCCGTGACTATAAAAAGACCCATAAAATGTCACCCACGGGCACAGCTGATAAGTATTAGTGACCAGCTGATTGCGATCGCAGTGATCTCAGAACTGCTAATTGCCAAAAAAGGTCCGAAAAACGACTGTCGCGCTCGTCCTTTCGTACGTCGATTAAACCTGGGAACAGGTTTCGTTCTTGCTTTTGCACACTGTCTTCCTTATTCCGCGTACCCAACAGTTGTAGTTGCCGTCATTACTGCCGCGTAGATTGCCCGTAATTCGGCGTGTGGAACGTGAGTTTTTCGGGCTATTTTAGGGTTTGATGAGTTCTGAAATTGAGCGTGTTCTTGAGATATTTGGTTGAGTGTATTTGGTCCTTTCCAGAATCCTCAAATGGCGGGGGCCCCCGGCACGCAGCTGTGGGAAACTGCAGTCAAGGACATGGACATGCGGCGACTGCTGGCTTCGAAAGAAGGCCTAATCATCAACGGCCAATTCAAGGTCCTCTCCAACATTGCCCACGGATCCTACGGAGACATCTTCGTCGGCGTGGACCTGAAAGACAAGACCCGGAAAGTGGCGCTGAAATTCGAGAAGACCATCTCGTTCCCGACCTACGTGGCGGACTCTATGATCAACAAGGAGCCCAAGGACTACCTGATGTACGAAAGTACGATCTACGACACTCTGCTGGTAAGTGTTTGACTTCATTCCTAAGCTTAGTACGACGCATTTCAGCACAAGAACAAGCCACAAGACCCGGACGTCGTCGGATTCGCCAAATCCTATGGCACTTCAAAGGTCGGGAACATCCGAGTCCTCATCTTGGATATCCTGGGACCCACGATCGGAAGTTTATTCAAGTACTGCGATAGGAAATTCTCGATCTACGTGAGTTCGTCCACTCTAATCTACCGTAACCGGCCTTATTCAGACAATTGTTAACGTTGGTATCCAACTTATCGAACGGATCAGGCATGTCCACAATTCCGGGATCATCCATCGCGATCTGAAGCTCGAGAATATGGTCATGGGAGTACAGGAAAACTCTCATATTCTCCATCTCATCGATTACGGTCTTTCCAGGAGGTGACCAGAGATTTCAAGATCCAAATAACGAATTCCATTCAGGTTAAGCGACAAAAGGAAACGAGTCCAGTACAGAAAACGACGCCTCGTAGGAACGGTCAAGTACATGAGCATAAATAGCCACAAATTGGCCGAACAATCAAGACGGGACGACCTGGAAAGCATAGGATATGTCCTCATCGAACTCCTTAATGGCGATCTTCCATGGAAGGTGAGTACACCTGCGAAAATCCGGAAATTAGCGTCTATTACAGGGTTACTGTAACGCCTCCTACGCGCGAAACCAAGTCTGTGAGTACGTTCTAAGGCTGAAGGAGACCGCAAACTGGGAGAGATTGTGCCCATACATCGCCAAGTTTATGGCCTACGTGAGAAGGCTGGGAAAGGACGAAGATCCGGATTACGATTTGCTGATCAAGTTCATCGAGGATATCGAGACTGAAGTGGTCCGGGAAATCGTGAATCTGGAAAAGTTGCAGAGAGCTGCGAGTGAAAGTCATCAGACGACTTCATCAGCGGATAGCGGATTGTTCAGCGATTCGGATAGTTCTAATGAGTAAGTTCTTAGGTCCCTCCAATGGCCTGAAACGTCCTTTCATTCCAGCACGTTCCGGAAATCCCCCGACGGTCTGAGTTCCTGTTGCAGCTCCTCAGCGCACTCCCTGGAAACCACGGAATTCAACTATCGGGACGACGTTTCCCACAGATTCAACTTCTACTACGGCACGAAATTCACCATAGATGACTACGATACAGAGTAGGATGCCCCCGTCCAATCCAGCTCCCTGTACCCCTGGCATTCAGGCAACTTTTCGGTCGCCTCGATGACGAAAGCGACGCGGATCCGGCGCGCTCCTTCGAACGCAAAGTGGAGCATCTGATCCCAAGACCCGAGCGGTACTTGGAACTCTACAACGGTTTGTCAGTGTTCAGCTGGGATCTTCGGAGGTCGTCGCGGAAAGCCGATCAGCAGTATTCGCAGATGTTCTTCAGGTCAGTTCGGGTTACTGTAGCTAGATTCCCTAAATACGCAAATTTAGATGGACAGATCAAGAAGAGTACGGACCATTTTTGGCGTCGTGCTAGGCACCAGAACCTCGTACGGGTATATAGAGAGAAGCAATAGACTGCCTTAGGTTCTTCCGGCCAGTTCAGCGAGCAGATACGGGTCAACAACTCTTGCAAGAAGAGTATTTTTACTAGGTCGCAACTGGTGGTCGACGATTTTAAGAAGTTTTGGAAGAATGTATAGTTTTGTTTGTTTGGATTTGAGGTATATTTGTTAGAATTTTAGAGTTTAAAGAATGGCAGATTTGGATGAAAGTGTGAAGGGATACAGGGCACGGTTTAGCTTGCATGGAATCCGGCCTGGAAGAAGGGATAAGAGGTCGGAACGAACTGCCTAGAATCACCTTCAGAAGACGGGGAAGAGCGACCGCACGCGCCGGAAGCTGAGGCATGAATGACCTCCGGCGGACCGAAGGATGTCTATCCAGTGTGTCTCAGTCCTTGATTAGCCGTCTCTCATCACCCAAGCCACTTCATTCGTACTGCGTTCTTCATGTCGAACCGGTCGGGTTCTACCGTATCTCCTTCCCCCAAGGCTGGGACCATCGGAGACCCCCTTTTCGTGATGTTATGGTCCTAAGCCATTTTGAAGCGATTGAAAACACGTGTCCCATACCGTCTCCCTCTCCTTGTTGCCCACTTCGGCCGTGTTTACAAAGAGCCCTCGAGAGATCTAAACCCTTCTCGAGATCCGATTTCCCTTGTTCGTCGTCGCCCTTCAACCCTCGCCGCGGCTTTTTCTGATCCCTCGTGCCTACACGGGAGTCCGTTGCGCGTCCGCCACGTAGTACACACCCTCCTCCTCCCTCATCGTACACGCGACTGCACCGTTGTCATCGTGCTGCCGTCGTGCTCTAAACGTCACAAATACATTTGTTGACATAACACCCGCGCGACGACAGAACATCAAAAATGACCGCTCGACTGACCGACCGAAGCCAAGGTCGCCGCCGCAGCCGTCGCGAGATCTCCTTCGTCTTCGGTATTCAGCCCCGGGAGTGGGAAATAGCGACAGCCGCGCGAGGTAAGTGGTGTGATTTCCTGCTGAGTGTTTAATTTATGGTTTGTGGTCGGGGTTCTGCGGTAAATGGGTATCTCAAGTATGCATGTTCTTGATTTCAGACCCAAAATATGTCCAGGATCCTTCTACTCCTCGCCTTTTCATCCCTATTCTACGAATCCACAAGCTTGGAAGACGACATCCTCAACAGGACGGATCCGACCTCTCTCCAAACCCAACGTCCTCCACCGAATCCTCTCGCAAACCTCTCGACGCTGAAATGCCACTACGAGAAGCCTCCGAGAGCGATCATGGAGCTTTTTGGCGATGACGATTTCGGGGAGCCTGATGTGGAGGAGTGCGATGGAGGATTCTGCATCAAATATGTCCATAGAGGTGAGGTTGAAGACAATTAAGGTGTACTAATAGAACTGATTTTCAGATGGGACAGCGAGAGGTTGTTCTCAGGTCGGAATAGGCCTGACAGTGAGTGGATTCTGTAAGAATATGGTAGGTTTATGGCTCAAAGCAACCTTCTAAAATGCAATTTCAGTCCAAGAAGAACTCCTGCGTAGAATTTCAAGGAGGTCAATTATGTTGCTGCAACGACCGGAATTTATGTAACTCAAGCAGCTCTTGGAAACCCGGTTTTGCCTTGTTTTTCGGGTTACTGTATGTTCTTCTTCGAAATTAATAAATCTGCTATCGAAATGATCGAGTTTGCACAAAAGAAGGCTTCTTCAGAAGATCTGAGGACGGAGAAGAGCGACCGCACGCGCCTGAAACTAAGGAACAAATGAGCTTTGGGCTCGATAGCTTGATTGGCTGTCTCGAATTTTGTCCGACGTCCTTTGGCACGTCTGCCGTCAAAGTGCACGTCGGCTTCAGTACGCAGTTGAATTCCAGACAAGACACCAGTCTAGACATCTTGCATCGACCTTCCGCCGCCCGAGCGCCCTCATTCGTCGTTCGAGCACCATGTCGGATCGGTCCGCTTCGGTCAGAACTGCGCTCTCCGCCAAATCCGGTAAATTCGCCGCTTTCATCGTGCCCGTTTCTAATCTTATCCATTTCCAGAGAACTCCACCCGAACCGCGTTGGAGAAGTCGTTTGCAAGCGTCAAGAGCGCGCAAGAATCTTCAGACCGCGAAAGCCATGCCGACCCCGACATTGCGTAAGTTCATTTCGATGTTTTCCTTTTTGCAGTCGAAAATTCGCGATTTCGAAAATCATTTTATTATTTTATTAGTAAGCAATTTATTATCGCGTCTTACGTGCATTTATTTCAGCCGTCTGAAGATCCCGAAATCCGCGATCAAGGAACTCCAAGCGCTCGTCAATGCGCCAAGGCAGCCCGTCCAGGATCGCGGAAATACGGGTCCACGTGATCGCCTCTTCGCCTCGATCCTGACGATGGCGACCGTCGCCGCCCTCGAAGGAATGATCGGCTGGCTGGGCGCCTCGCATCCCGCAGCCGCTGGACTCTACGCCGGAATCCTCGCCTGGTTCCTCTACACGTGGACCCTCGTCCACGGCCGCGGCCTCACTCGTCGCCGAATCGCCCTCTTCAACGAACGCAACTTCCTGGACACCTACCAGATCTTCAACCGCGAGTACGGACATCTCTTCCAGCCGGAGCCGAACACCCCTGGAAACTGCTGTGGCCCAGCGCCAGCGAACGTCGGTGAGAGTCCTGTTCAAACCATCGGCAAGGAGCTCATCGAGGACCAGCAGAAGGCCGATTTCCAGGATGTAAGTGATCCGTAAATATCTTAAAAGCATCCTAAAATTTTATTTTTCAGGCCGTCCAGCAGCACTACGGAGGCATGTACACGTACGTCAAACGCGTCCAAGCGGAGCTGCAACTCCTTGATCGCGCGAATCGCGCTAATTCCGACGCCGGCCGCGATCCCAACGCTGATCTGGAACCAGCAGATATCCCACTGCCTGGTCTTACCACTGTCCCAGCCAAAGAAGAGAAGTCCAAGAAGGAACCTAAAGGAGAGAATTCGAAGAAAGAAAATATGGAAGACAAGTCAAAGAAGTAGGTTTATCGCACATAAGAATAACAAATGTTGCACAAAGTTTAATAAATAATGTACCGGGGTTTAGAACCAGCTCATCTTGAGCACCCGTTGGAGGAAACTGTACATGTCGACGATTTCGGCAATCTGGAATCAGGAAAGGTAAGGAAAATGATGTGGCGAATGCGAACTTACAATCTTGCTGGTTGGCTTTCCGGATCCATGGCCAGCGCGGACTTCGACCCGCATGATCAACGGGTTGCGCTGATAGTCCTTGCCTTCGTTGGCGGCCACATTGTAGAGCTCGGCCATGTACTTGAGCGAGTGGGACGGCACGACGCGATCGTCGTGATCGGCAGTCATGAGCATCGTCGATGGCCACTGGATCTTGTTGGCCGGCATCTTCAAGTTGTGGAGAGGCGAGTACTTGTAGATGTACTTGAAGTCCTCAGCGACTTCAGGGTTGCCGTACTCAGGCAGCCAGGCGGCTCCGATGGTGAACTTGTGGAATCGGAGCATGTCCATGACTCCGACGCGATTCAGCACGGCGCCGTAGAGTTCTGGACGCTGCTGGGAGCAGGCGGCCACGAGGAGACCGCCGTTGGATCCTCCGTGGATCGCTAGGCGAGAAGGGTTCGTGTACTTCTTCTCGATGAGGTACTCGGCTGCTGCGATGAAATCGTCGAAAACGTTTTGCTTGTTTTCGCGCATGCCTCCTTCGTGCCACTTTTCTCCGTACTCACTGTAAAATGTACTTTTAGGAATTGTCAAGAAACTGGAAAAACTACCTTCCGCCTCGAAGATTCGTGTTGACGACGACTCCATGGAAGTGCTGGAGCACTAGGACGCGGGTGATCGAGAAGTAAGGCTCGTCCGCGACGTTGAATCCTCCATATCCGTTGAGGATCGTGGGGTTGTTCCCGTCCAGAACTACGTCCTTGCGGTGGAGGATGTACATCGGGATCTTGGTCCCGTCCTTGCTTGGGTAGAACTCCTGCTTCACGGCGAACTGCGAGAAATCGACGCCGGGAATCTTGACCTGGCGGATCTCTTCGGGCTTCACCTCCTTGGCAGCGTCGGTGCCGAACTCGAGTCGGTAGACGATCGTCGGAGTGAAGAAGGATTCGAAAGTGAAGAACGCTTCTGAAGAATCCTTCTTGATGAAGCACGACGAGATCGTTCCGATATCGATGGGGATTTGGTAAAGACGTTCCCCGGTCTTGAGCGAATGGACGTACATCGTGTTCTTGACGTCTTCGAGGTAAACGGCAACGAAGCGATCACCGGCCACTGGAGCGACCCAGTCGAGCTTGTGGCGCTCGTTCTCGGCCACGACGGTTTCCCAGTTCGAAGGTCCGTCGTTCGCGGTGTCGAACTTCACCCGGATCAGCTTGAACATGGGCGCCTTGTGGTTGGTTTGGATGAGCGCGCTGTCACCGTCGCTATCAATGAACTAAATTATGCCTAATTATCTCATGTTTCAGGTCATTTTCCTACCGAGTACTTGGCGTCAGACTTGTCAAACAGCGGCTTCAGCTCGACCTTTCCGGTGATCTTGTGTCCGGCGGCTTGAAGGTCGTAGTAGTAGAGCTGGTTCGTGGGATCGCAGCCCTTGTTGGCGGTGACGATCAGCCAACGACCGTCTTCAGAAACGTCACCGTCGACCATGATGTTGGCGTCCTCGCGGAAGTCGGCCACCAGGATGTCGTCCTTGCAGTCGGTTCCCATCTTGTGGAAGAAGAGTGAGTGGAACTCTTGCTTGTCCACAGTGGAGCCTTCTGTGGGACCCTTGAAGTTCGGGTAACGCTGGAATAAAGATTCATGAGAAGAGTCCAAACGTTTGTTTTAATATTGTGTTTGTTTTTAGGATCTGTTAAGAGACTTACCGAGTAGAAGATGCCGCTGTTGTCGGACATCCAAGCCAGGCCGCTGTGCTTGACTCCAGTGACGACATCTGGGAGGTCTTCGCCGTTGGCCTTCTTGAACTTGACCGTCACCCAGTCGGAGCCCTTCTCCGAGAGACCATAGGCGTAGATTTCGCCATTTTCGGTCCAGCACGTCTGACGGATGGAGGTGGTTCCATCAGACGACAGGGTGTTGGGGTCGAGGAAGACCTTGCCGGGGGCGTCCAGACTTGTTTGTTGGTAGATGACGCTATAAAAGATGCAATAAAAAAGAGATTAGATCTTTTGACTTACTTTTGGTTCTGGAGCCCCGTGTTGTACGAGTAGTAGTAGTACTTGCCGCGTTTGGACGAGCAGCTGTACTTCTCGTAATCCCAGAGCTCGGTTAGACGAGCGCGCATCGTTTCACGGACGCTTGAGGCGCCGAGGAAAGGTTCGGACACCTTGTTGCAGGCATCGACGAACGCCTTGGTTTCCTCGGCGTCGGGATCCTCCATCCAGCGGTACGGGTCGGCAACCTGAAGGCGGAGCATCTTAGAGCCTGTTTAGGAGAACGGATACACTTACCTTCGTGCCATGGAAATCATCGACGACCGACTCGTCGCGTCGGGGCTGCGGATAAACGGACGGGTCGATGAAGATGGACTCCGCGGCGGCGACGGCTTCCGATCCGTTGTTGACTCCATTGGTGACTCCGTTGGATTCCGAGGAAGGCATGGCGATTCGATTCGACGACGCTGCACGCGGGTTCATGAAAAATGAACGAGCAGTTAGATTATATGTATTGAATCGACGCAGAAAAGCGCCGCTTTTGCTCAGGAGCATTGCTTAAAACAGGCTAACATGAATATGACCGTAAGACATTCGCGAGAAGGTGAAACATTCAAGAAACGCGCTAGAAAAATGCTTGAGATTCCAAAAAACGCTTCAATCTTCAAAACAAAGAACCATTTTTAGATCTCCAAAAAGATGTAAAATTACACCCAGCGTCATTTCTGCAACGTCTCACTCTGGCAACATGTCAATCAAACGTCGTTGTTTATAATTTTGAGTCGTCTTATCTAAGGGTGAAACGCTGCGCCTTATCATCACCTGACCACCGATAACGATCAGTAGTCCAAAATACACATGGTTCGAGGATCAGAACTTGGTCATCGTTCTAGGAAATCGGGGGAATCAAATGCAGATAGATTTTTTGGATTCTGAAACATTGTAAACGTGACTTTGGCAAACAAAAAACGATTGACGTGCGCTGCGCGTGAGTGGGAGCGACCGCACTCGACCGGCCGACCACCCTCAAATGAATTCGGAAACCACCAGATAGTCACTAGACACCGAAAAAAGTCTCAAAAAACCATGTTACGTTCTAGACAGGCGTTTCGCACGTATGAAACCAAAACAAGACAGCGCACGCCAGACTACAACCGACCGCGTCTGGTCTGTTTCCTTCAGAATGAGGCGGCTGAAAAAGTCGCCTGCACCAAGATTAGACGAGTCTGGAACCCTGGGGAATTCCCCTAATCCAGCGTCAAATCCAGACAGACAGACTGACAGTCGATAGACAAACAAGCAACGAGACAAACTACCGTAATCTGATCCTCTTGCCTCAGGTGAAATTTCCAGGAAATGCTTACCTTGCGTAACCTCCGTGCGATACGAAGACCATTAAAAAGAGCGCCAATGGGACCATTTTCGGGCTCATTTCGACTGACGTGTCGACGGTCAAGGCCAGAGGGCAACGGCCAGCTTTTATACGCGCCGTCTGGAAACAAAGAAGTCACGCCAATCGTCAGTTCCTCGTCATGAGCGTCGTCGTGTGTTGACTTTGTTAGTTGTGCTCGGGGCGTGCGTCGTCTCGTTAGTCAAATATCTTCTCCGTGTCATAAGTTTGCGTGAAGAAGGAACAGAACCGGTATGCGCCGCCGCAAAACAACAACAACGTCAAGGCTAAATTGGGGTCAGCGGCAGCTGTTTAGTGTAATCGTGATGTCTGAGCAAACGTGGCCTCGTGGCGCAATGGATAACGCGTCGGTCTACGGAACCGAAGATTGCAGGTTCGAATCCTGCCGAGGTCGAAAATTTTTTTTGGTATTTTAAAGATTTTCCTTGAGTTTTGTATTTTTCCTGTGATTATTTCGTGCCGATTCCGAAGCAAAGACTTTTTTGTCATAATAAACAAATCTCGGTTGTTTACTCGAGTGCGTCGAGAGTGCAGTCGTGAAAATCGATACCCAGCCATCCTCGTCAACGCCGAATCTGTTAGGTGTGCTCGTTTTTCCCACGCGCCGTTGTTTCTATAGTCTCATCAAACCATATTCACACGTCGCACGAGGCAGAGAACCAGCCGTTTACACGTGGTCTCGCCACGAAGAGTGCAAACTTCCAACTAATTATAAGCTTCGAGATCGATTTATTCCTCGCAATTGTTCTGTCGTGGATTCGCGTGGAAGACCAGTTTCTTCTTCGCGACAATCGAAGACGATCCTTCGATCCACGCGCGCCCATTTCACGTCTGTCACACACTCGTTGCTTTCAGATTGATTCGATGACGGATCTCTTCCGATCCGCTTTCAACTATCTCAACCAAGCGGCGTCAAGCCGCCCTCCTGGAGCCAATGGAGGCAACGACCATGCGCTCGTCGGGACGAACATCGAAGTCGGAGGATTCAAGCTGAGGATACGGGCGCTTCTGGCCGAAGGTGAGTCGGTTTTCAAGCTATTTTGGGATATTCAAGCTGTTATTGATTTTGCATCGATTCGCCAAAGCTGAGGCTCTATTCCCTGCTCTGCTTTCATGATAATCAATCTTTTCTAAAGCTGTCAATATTCAGGCGGATTCGCACTGGTCTTCTCAGCCCAGGACGCCCAAGGCAACTGGTACGCTCTAAAGCGCCAGTTAGCCGCGGACAGAGAAGCCACGGAAGCTGTCCTCAAGGAAATCCGTATTCTTCGCGAGGTTTGTCGTCCTGATATCTGAAGTTTAGCTTAAATTTCTCCATTCTAGCTGACCGGACACCCAGCGATCCTCCGCTACGTCCAAGCCGCCCAATCCAGCTCGCCGGAATCCCATGGCCGGACGACTGAATTCCTGCTCCTCACGGAGCTCTGTTCAGGCGGCTCCGTCGTGGATTTCATGCAGCAGAACACGCTGACGCCAGAAGAAATTGTGAAGATCTTCTCGGCCTCCTGCTCCGCGGTGAAGCATATGCACGAGAGGCCTGTCCCCATCACTCACAGGGATATCAAGGTAAGTGTTTGGGAAACGGGAATCCTTCAATATTTGACCTTTTCAGATCGAAAATCTTCTCTTCGACGCTCAAGGATTCGTGAAACTCTGCGATTTTGGAAGCGCGACGACGGAAGTTTACTTCGTCGATGACTCATGGACCGCGCAGAGAAGATCCCAAGTCGAGGACGACATGCAGAGGCACACGACGCCGATGTACCGAGCACCGGAAATCTTGGATCTGTACCAGAACTTCCCGATCGGACCTTCGCAGGATGTTTGGGTGGGTTTTTGGCTATTATGACAAGTTTGCAACCTCTCATTTCAGGCTCTGGGTTGTATCCTCTACTACCTCAGCTACCGTACCCATCCCTTCGAGGACAGCGCCAAACTCCGCATCATCAACGCCAAGTACACCTTGCCTCCTACGAGCGAATACGCCATGTTCCATCCTCTGATCCGTAAGAATCTTGTTCTACGTCAGCCATTTTCAAATGTGTGTTTTAGAACGCTGTCTCCAGCCCGACCCACGCCATCGTCCCAGCATCGGCGAACTCTGCGAATGCGTTTCTGCGCTCGCCGTCGCCATGAACGTGGACTTGAGAACGAGAGTTCCCAGGGTGGATCTCGGATCTCTAACTGGTGGAAGCTGCCCGGAACCTTACAGCCAGCCTCAAAGGAACGCTCCACCGCGACCTCCACCACCAATGCCGGTTAGGAACGAGTCGCTCCCGCAGGA
>KN167014.1:4280-68017 GCA_000757745.1 Steinernema scapterisci | reverse complement strand
GCACGACCGGTCACTGGCGCTGATTCCGCTTCAAATAACCAATTCTAGACAAAACCGACCGGTCGTCTGCTGTGCGATCGCCACGAATGATCGGTTCCCGACACCATCAGACGGGAGCCCGGCGGAGCTGTCTGGCTTTGTTTTGGCCCACCCTGTAGAGTTTTAACTGCAATCTTCTTCGATGACCGCGATCGACGCTTTTCTATGTACCGTTTTTCATGCGCAGTAGCTCATTTGAAAAACCAAAAAGTGCGCATTTTGAATGGCCAAAACAGATCGAAAATCGGAACCAAAATCGCTAAGAAAACGCGGTCCAGAAACGTCGTTTTTTCGCTTTCCAGTGGGGCCGCTCCAGCATTCCACGATAAGAGCGCGATCGGCGTCGTCGCGTGTGTTCGCATGGAATTTCGTCGTTCATTGCGCCACGTTTCGCAACTCCCTCGAATCGTCACAATTCGTCCACTTTTCGAATCCGAACAAGGCGTGGAAGCGCTCGCCGGACGTCCCGAAATTCGGTCTGCAAAGGAAGCCGAGCGAAAGGTAAAAATTGTCTGTTTTGGATGTGCTAACCAACTGCTTTACAGGATCTCAAGGATACGCTGACTCTCCGAAGCCGAATGAACCGAAATCGAAGAACAGAAGAAGTAAGAGAAGAACCCGCAAATCAGGGCCAGGTTGTTAACGGAAAGCAACAAGTGCGCGATGGATCACGGCGGATCACGGTGGATCTACGCGGCGTCAGCGGAGCGACATCGAAGTACGCCGACCCATCCGAAGCAAAAGGAGCAAAAGCAGAAGAACTAAAGAAGATAAGAACCGCAAGATCAGTCGCCATAATTACTTCTTATATTTATTTGATTAACCTATGCCCAAGAATTCCAGACTCAACTTCGAGGTTCCTTGTGCGTCTAATTAGGTTTACGCCGAACATAACACGTCGGTGGAGAGATTCATTGGTATCGCAAACAGGTCTGTCAAATTAAACCTGACGGCGGCGCAACACTGAAAGGGACATTCAGAGAGATTTATTCTGTTCAGTAAACATGCGTCTTCAAATGCGTGCGAAATCAAATAAATATTACATATCAGTTCCATCCATTCATCCCGTTCTGATTCCTGGCTCCGCCGCGGCCTCTTCCGCCCTTGCCTCCGCCTCGACCTCCTCCGTTTCCTCGACCTTGGCCGCCTCCGTTTCCACGTCGCCCACCGTTTCCTCCTCCGTTTCCTCCGTTCCAGTTCCCGCCGCCTCCATTCTCGGCGCCATTGTTGTTCCAGCCTCCTCTCCGCTGATTCATAACGTCTTGGCCCCAAGGACCTCCGTTTATTCCTCCGCGGGGTCCTCCACCGTTCCAGTTTCCGGGACCTCCGCCACCAGCTCCACCGGCTCCCCCAAGTGCTCCACCGCTGTTCCAAGGTCCTCCTCGTCCTTGTCCACTCCATCCACCTCGTCCGAAATCGTCATGATGATGGTGGAAATCGTCGTGGTGGTGATGATCGTGCCAGTGGTCCATGGGTCCGTGGAAACCCCAAGGACCAGGCGGTGGACCCCAGGGTTGAGCGCCCCAGAACTGAGAGCTGACAAGGTTCAGACCTAATAAGGCGACAAAAAGAGAACTGACGACAAACCGCATTGTTGGCGAATACGAAATTCGCTGAAAGACTGAATTTCCTTATATACACCACAAGGTCGCGAAGCGGCCGCCGCCGGAGTTTGTTACACCGCCAGGGGAAACGTGGGTTCGAGAAGCGCGATTAGGGCGAAACTGGTGAGACGCGGTTGAGCGACTAAAGTTCATTCCTTCGGTGAACTCAGAAGTATTCAAATGGGAATGTGTCAGGGGTTGCAAAGACGTTCGTTGAGTGCGAAAAGTTCCAAGGCGGGCAAATGGTGGATTCTGACTACATCAGGATAATAAATCGCGCCTCGCGTATTTCTTTACAATTGTTTTCAAAAACCGGTTCATTTGAAGTTCTAAACGCTAAACTCTGTTTCCCCGGCCACTTCAGAACTTGGACTTTATTCAACCAATTATATATCAAGAATCCTCAATGTTTTCTAATGTCCGCCGGTCCAAGCACCTCCTCCGGCTCCACTTCCGCCACCCCATCCACCAGGGCCTCCGACCCAAGATCCGTCCTTCGGCCCGATATCTCTCGCTCGATCGCGTCGTCGTTGTTCAATCCATTGTTGGAAGGGATTCGTGTTTTGTTGGTAGTAAGGCTGGAACTGGTAGGGAGTGGGGCCGAAGTATTCCTGCGCGGAAGGCTGGTAGAACTGGCCCCGACAGGATTCCAGAAGGAAAAGGAGAAACACAGATAGGAATATACGCATGATCATGGAGTGGAGGCAGGGGAAACGAAGACGCGCGGAACGACCGAAACTGATTAATCGATTCGGAATTCCGCGAGTCGACCAACGACTAGATTTTGCGTTTGACGGGTACAAAACGCGGTTTGGAGTCGCTGCCAACATTTTTCTGTTCTATTAATTTTAGCTTTGGCGATAATTCTAAAGAACGCAGTCGTTGGGTTTGTCGTCGAGTTTAAGCTTGCCAACGACAAACGATAAATCAGAGCAGCCGGAAGATGACACCTTACTGGCGACGATCGGGAAACGACTTCTCGGCAGCGATAACATGTTCATGAGATTCGAAATGATTTTTGATGTGTTGTGCGATTTCTATGCATCGCGTAACCAGATACTCAATGTCTATTAACCTGAATCCCAAGCCGCCAAACCGGATTTTGGCTTATCTATAAAACAATTTATGCTTCACAAAATCAAGATTTTTCTTCAAACATTCGAGTCCGCCTGCAAGAATCACCTTCCAAAAAATTTCGAAATTCTAAAAGTGCAAAAAACAGGAATTCATCCTCTCCACGGGGTTCATCACCCTGGCGGATTGGCTCTTGTGCCGGCCGGACGGCAGACGCCTCGAATCTCCGCAATCCGCGCAATTCGATTATCGTCGCTCACGTGAACTCGGATCGTAATTGTGACCTCGGCCGCACGTTTGCGCAATTTGGAGGACAAGTTCCGGATTTGCGGTGGCGACCTCCAAAACAAGGAGAGTTCAATTCAGAAATCAATTCCAAAAACAGCTGAAATCGCAAAAAACAAAAACGTAATTTGGCGGATAAGGAGAGCACACCTCGTGACTCACTTTGGTGTTCGGGCTCTGCAGAAACTACAAGAAACAACTGGAAAAGGCCAAAATTGGGATCAAAAAGACGATTAGCGCATTCGGTGAACTCTCCTGTTTACGCGTTCGAGCGATCTTCTTCCTCCTCAGAACGTGGCCTCGCAGAGGTTAAACGTCGTCGTTTTGTCGCTTTTGTTGCCTTCGAGGCACAGGAGGAATCAGCTGACAATTACCTCTTCTCCCCCACCTCTCGCTCGCTCGCAACTCTATAAACAGCCAGAACCCGGCGCGCAGAATCCAGTTGCAAAATGTGCCCACGACCTGTTGTCGCCTCCGTGAGTCACTCTGCGCTCGCTTTAATCCAAATCTCTTTCAGCTTTTCGTTTTTCTTTTCCTTGTCAGCGGCGTGTCCACGCAATACGGCGGTCTCTACGGGAGCTACGGGTACCCCGGCTTCGGGGGATACGGTATGTACAGCGGCCTTGGGAGTATGTACGGCCTTGGCGGATATGGAGGGTACGGAGGATATGGCGGAGGCTACGGCTCCTACGGCGGCAGTCCCTACCTCTGGAACTACGGCGGATACAGTCCCTACAGCATGTATGGCCGGAACACGTTTCCCCTACCGTACTCCATGTACGGCAAATGAGTCATTTACTAGAACGCCGCTCGTTAACATCGCGTGTGTGGATTGTGGATAAACACAAAAAGCAGATAAATTTTGTAATCCTCCCGAATGTTCCTTTGTGGGGCGGCGGCCGGCGAACGTCGCCGCATTGACCATCGCTGATGCGTCACCGTAATCCTCGGAGCGGCGCGCGGACGCCAAATTGACAACTTGTTGGGCTAATCCGACCTTCCTTTGTCGCTTCGGCCGCATAAAAGTGCGAACGCCGGTGGTGATGGGATCAGTTTTCTGCAAAATCGCCTCTCTCCACCCGATAACCACAACTACGATGGCCTCTCTCTCGACCGTTTCCAGAATCGTTCTTCTTTGTGCATGTGAGTTCGATTTTCGAGTTTTCCAAGTTAGAATTTTCGATTGATGAACCATGCATTGTGATTGTGCATATCGAGCTTCCCGGCTCTTCCCTCCCAATAATCACATTTCATAATCCACGCCTCATTCAGTGATCTGCATTGCTTCCGCTTCCTACGGCGGCGGAATGGGAATGGGCAGCATGTACGGCGGCATGATGAGCCCCTACGGAATGGGAGGAATGTACGGATCAGGTGAGAGTTGAGCCTGACATTTGAACGTTCTAAAGTTGGGTTTTAGGCTACCCAGGGTACGGAATGGGAAGCTACGGGATGGGAGGCATGGGCGGCTACGGCGGCTACGGCGGAATGGGATCTTATCCGATGATGGGTGGAATGGGTGGCATGGGGTACGGTAGAAAGAAGTGAAAAGCGGAAAAACGTTGTTTGTATAGAGTGTATCCTGTGATTGCCTGTGAATAAACGATTTCGTCTTTGAGTGCTCCGTATTTCTGTAATACACCTTTCCACTGATCTACAAAAGGTACAACAGCAGCGTCCCTTCGTACAGAACTCATATTAATCCCTCATACGTCCTGCCCATCTGGCCTTCTCACGACTCCTCCATTTCCGCTTAGTACAATGTGTTGTCGTTCCTTGGAAAACGAAAACAAAGTGAAGAGAGATGTCAAAACAATGATTGAGTTGCTGCGTTACTCTCTGCCTAACACAAAAAATTGGTCCACGACGAAGACGACGTCGGGAAACACGCGATGCGCCGGATTAAGACCAAGAATCGAGCAGCCAGCGACCGTCGCCACTTGTCATGTTTGTTTTCTTTGCAGAAGCTCGAGCTATTAATCTGGAAAATATGTGCTCGCGCTTCCTGGAACATAAATTCGGGAGTGGGAGGCTGCTGGTCGCGATGCAAGAATTCCTGGCTTCGGCAAATTGAGGCCGCCGCTGCGCAGATTCCAGCGAAATCGTGTTCGGCAACTACAAGATGCTTATCCCATGACTCACTTAGGATCAGCTGGCCTCTGGTGTTCAGTCCCATAAACACAATCTGTCATATCATAATCGAGATCGATCGAAGCGCCGAGAGCCGATCTGGAAACAACTAAATCACAATCTCCGAACACTTTTTGCGTTTTCGGACGCCCTCGAAGACGAACTTTCGCTTGGCTTCCCCACATACTCGCTCGCTCCTCCGCCGTTGGCGGCTTCTCCAAAGGCGTCAACGGCAACGTCGCCTCTAAAGAGTCCATAAACCCCCCATATCGTTCTTCGACCGATTGACCGGCCGCCTTTACGACCTCCAGAAACAGCGAAAACCTTTGCAAACGCAAAAACGCGCTTACGACTCCGAGAAGCGAAGTGATTTATCGCTTCATAATAATTCATTGCGATTCTTCTGATTTACCGACCGACGTCCCTCGCGCCCCGGACGCGATTCTCAACTTTTTGGGCCGTCCGGAAGACGACGCTGAGAGCCGAAAAAGAGTCTGGCGGCTCGCGATTAGGGAATTTTGGTTAATTACTCGTTGTTAATGCCGTCATCAAAGACGGCGAATGGCGGGTGGAGATGGATGGAGGCTGGGACGACACCAGTTTTGGGTGTATGGAGGATGTGTGGGTTCTTAGGATGAGGACGTCGGGTTTTGCACGAAAGCAGAAATCTTTGAATTTTATGGCTTGTAACTGGAAACTGCTTTTTCGTTAACGATGACTGAAATGCGAGTCGTTACAGGAATCGCTAAACAAATGAACTCGCTTTTTACAACATTTCGCTGTAAAGCTTTCAAGGAAACTTTTCTGTTAAGTGGTTTTACTTCGGGTCTTTGTTAATGTTGTAATTTCAAGGGAAATAAAGTTTACGGCTTGAGAATCATTTGGCAGAATAACTCGAGGTCGTACATTCAGTGTCGCCGATCCGAGCTCTCGCCCGTACTCTCCCTTCACGTCATTTCCTCTCGATTTTCAGCTTTCCTCAACACTACTTCTCTAATCGACACCTTCCAGGTCTAATCGACTCTCGACCTCCCCAAATCGTCCTCAATTAGAATTCCGAAACTCGCCGCGCGGCGTTCGGATCGCCAGCGCACGTTTGCATAATGGAATTTGGCACATAAATCATTCCCTAAAACGGCTTTTAGCCTCTCTTCTCCTTCGCGGGCCAACGTACGCAAAACGTAAACGCCACAAGAAGCCCGAATCTCGCCCCGCGATGCCCTCCTGCGAGTCCGCTTTTCGCTCCTCATCGTCGCTCGCGGTCTCCACAATGATGATGTTTATGTTTTCTTTGTTTTTGGCACGCGCGGGCAAATTAGGAACCGAGAAATTAGCGGACGAGCAGCTGCTTCGGAGAGAAGAACACAAAGAAGCGATTTCGGCGGTTGCGAAAACGGCGATTTGTGCGAGTGCGGCGCGTGAGCCTAAATCGGTCGATTAAACACCTCGTTACCCAATAAATAATTGAGAGGGAAAGGGTCCGTTTAGGATGTGAAGCCCAGCTGCGGGTGGATTGTCGCCTGCCTACTTCCCCTGGAGCTTGGCGACTGCTTAGATTGTCGGGTACGCTTTCCTGGCTTTTGATCGAGTTTAAGGATCGAATCCGTACGCTTCGATTCTGTGATTTTCCCTCTACCACTGGCCTCAGCGTCTTTCTGGGAGTCCATCTTTTGCGGAATTCGGGTTTTATTCTCTCGGCTGTTTGTATGCATGAAAACAGAAGAATATGGCCATTGGGTCTAATTAAATTTGTCCCTCCGACATCGGTTTAAGCAGCGAAAACAAGCGCCTTTGCTGTTGTTCGTGACGCCTCACGCCCTAACCCATTACTCGCTCTGCGATCTTCGGCTTCCAGCTGATACTAAAGTTTTCTGGACAATTTCAGTCGGACTGTTCCTGCGTTCCAGGTCCAGATTGCTCCAGAAAACCTTCCCAAAAAGTCCCGTTCTGTCCGCCACCCGACCTCCAAAAGCCACATTTTTCTTCTCAGAAGTAACTTTCTGTCGCGAGTGACATGAACTCAATGAATTCCAAATCACTCCGTCGCGGCCCGTACTCTCCCTCTCCTCCGCCCATGTTTCCGCACTTTGTCTCCGCCTGATTTATGCGGCCGCCCGCCGCCGTTGATCGACGACGTTTGCCTTGAGCGTACAATCATCGATCGGCAGGCGATTGACATCCTTCGGGTCAGAATTGATGTTCGCTGGAGGGATAACATGCTCGCGAACAGTTGTCTTTGATGGAACCGCATTCGTCTTCATTCGCTTGTAGCGCGAGCAGTTTTTCCAGGATCTCCCGGCTTAATCTGCCGGCCGCCCTGACCGCCGGCAGCCTACGACGACGTCCCCGTCGGGCTTCAATCTCCTTTTGGCATTTCCATCATTGCAGAAGGCGAAAAGAACTTTGAGTGACTCGCCGTCGCCGCGGATAATGTGAAGTTGGTAAACAACTCTTGACGCTCGTGTTTTCTACTCATCCTGCACCTGTTTCGCGCTCCGGCGCCGGAGGTCTCGCGAATTTGTAAAGCTGATTTATGGGAATCCGATCGAGAACGGGGTGAGTGGTGCCAAGACGGTTTGAGCCGGGGTCGGCTTGTTGTCGTGGAGACTCACCTTATCTTGCTTTGGTGGATTTCGGTGTTTTGATCGTTGTCGTTGCCAATCACTCCAAACCCTGATTCCGATCCCACTCCTGACGGGTCTCTTCTCGACCTCCCTCCCACAATTCGTCAAGTGCAGCCGCAACTCCACAATCTTGTGTTGTTACACCCCGGCAGACAATCTCCGCCATTGTCCTCCCGAATCTCGATCGCGACTTGATCAATGGGAATACGTTCAAACAGATCTCAGATCGAACGAAGTCTGCAGAAATCTCTCCCAGCTCTTTTTGCCCCAGAGTACCAGTCCAATATTTCCGTCACTCCAAATCCCTAAACGAGCAAACTTCTTAACCCCCTTTTGGAGTGATCGATTGGGTTCCCTAAAAAGCTCCTTCTTCCCGAACAAAAGGAGCTTGGATTGAAATTCTAAGGTCGGGTGGTAAACTTCCGTGAGCCAAAACAATCTTCAAAACAAGATTCCCAGAGATTAAGTTTGTTTTCCGCGCGCTCGTCGAATCCTACTATTCCCGTCTTCTTCCCGAACCAGGAATCGACGACCTAAGACCAATTTCCCACAATCAATTCGGCCTCTTCCGCCTAATCTCGGCCAAATTCAATTTTCTCTCGACGTTTCACCGCGCAAACCGCTTAAAACTTTGCAAAAGTCGAAATTTGATCCGCGTCCTCCATCCCCGGGTCCACATTTAAGACTCCCATCCGCGCCTCGTTTCTGTCTTGGGCACGGAGAGGTTTTTTGTAGATTCGTAGCTGCTCCGCGAAGCAACTTTAACGGAATGAAATCTAATTAAGATAAGTGTTGGGAGGGTGCGCGCGGCCCATTTACGAGTTGGACTCGAGTGCACCCGAACAGCGCCGAATCGAGGTCTGTTTCGCGACTCCTTTGTGCCTCTCGAAACTCCGCAACTTGCGCCGTCCGCGCCACGAGGACCACCAGCAGCACATTCAACAATTTGGGCACCTAATTATGTGCATGTGCGAGGGAGGCTCGGCGGGCCTGGACCCGATTTCGGCACCTTCTAGGGGTTCTTCTGTTCGCTTTTTCACAAGTAGTCGAGTTTCGCCGAGTTTTGCTAATTGCGTCTTTTCTCGGCCTCAATTGGGACGGACTGACATTTTCCGAGATTCAGAACTCTTGTTTTCTGGCCTCATATTCTACGTTTCTCGCGATTTCCACCTGCTCCAACATTTCGAGAAACCCTTTACGGCCATTCTCCGCATTCAGCCGCCTCCTCCCAACTCGTTTCGCGGGAAACCTTTCAAGCCGGGATGTACTTAGCAAATAAGGTTTCAGCTGAACATCTGAAGACGACCACGCGAAGTTCGGCTAAATGAAGACGGAATGCTCTGGAGTGCGCTGACCTGGCTCGGAATCCTCCTTGGCCTCCTTTTCCACGACGTCCAAGCGATTACGTGCTACTCGTGCGCCAACGACTTCATCGTTTGGGTGAGTCCCGTTCTGCTTCCCGTGGATCTTTGCTCGCGGGCGTCGTTTTAATCTTCGGCGCCGGGTTTCGTGTGCGAATACGTTTAAAAATTTGCGAAACCTTGTAAACAAGTCGACGTTTTCGCATTTAACGGCACTTTGGGACCGGAAACGCCGTTCGCACTTTGTGGGGCGCGGAAACGGTCGCCGCAACGCTTTTTCGAAAACTTAATTGTCGCCTTGTGAGTGGAAGAGGAAACACGCGAAGTGACGCAGGCGGGCGATTCCGAAGAACCGAGGAGAATTCTTTTGGAATTCGTTAATTTGAGATCGGTTTTTGTGCATTTTAAGGGCTATTCGAGCTCATTTCGTGTTTTCCGTGCGCAAAAGCAGTCCAAAGAACCGGCGAGAATATCAATCAAATCAATTCGATCCGCTGCCGATTTTCGATTTCCGTCCTCGAAACTGCCGTCTTCCAAACAATCAGTAAGCACTGGATATTAATTGCGAACAAAGACGCATCAAATCGACTTTTTCCCACGGCTCACCAGCGACCCGCGTCCCAAACATTTCCCCGGGGATTCGCAAAACGTTCCACATGAATTATGAGCAAAGTTTGTCTTTTCCGCGCAAAAAATGTCCGAAGTCATTATGAAATCTCTTCCGCTTTTTGCTTTTGCGTTCGATTGGTGATCTCTGGCTCAATTTCAGCATTGGCGTCACTTCTTCCTCAAGCGAAACTACGGTATCAGTTCCAGCGATCCCGAATGCGCCCATCCCGACTACTTCCCGGACTCCATCAGCCGCTGTAGCACCACGTGTTTCGTTCTCTACCTCAACGGAACCGATCGGTTCACCGGACAAACGACGGTTTTAGGTAGGTCCCGGAGAGTGAGTGTGGAATCACGATATCTGTGTTTCAGGAGTCGGGAGAGGATGTTCTTCGCAGTTTCTCACCGACGAGCAGCATTCGCACCTGGGTCTTGGAACCCACGCGAAAGTCTCCGACATCGGAAACTACTTGTCCAACAACTTCGATAAGGTAGGAGATCGCTTTTCCGATATCGCCGCTTGAATCAGGCAATCAGAGATTCGAATGCTAAGCTCTGTTCGGTGATCTTGAGAACTCCTCGTTTCAGCTGGATATCACGGAACACTGGTGCTTCTGTGTCACCAACAAATGCAACACCCAAAATTGCTTCACACAACCCATCTTCAGCCGCTATCCCAACGACGACACCTACATGTCCAAGCGTCGACAGTACTCAAGCCAGAAACCATCGTCGTTCTGGAGGTACTACGGCAACTCCGCCTCGAGCTCCCAGCTGAGCGCCTTAGCGCTTTTCCTTGTGGCCATCCACACGTTTTGTTTGTTTTTGTAAATATTTATAAACACCATCTTCTTTGCGAACATTTCATATCCTTCGCCGGTCCGGAGGCCGGGTTGTCGAGTCCAACTGTATCGTCGGAACGGTGTTTGGCGGCGGCATGTCGTCATCTGCGTTCCAAACATCTCCGCTGAGATCTCCAAGCGGGGGGACCCGGACGTCAGCCGAGTGCTGGAACATTGGACTACGTTCAGGGGGCCAGAGCGACGAAGGACGTTCGTTGTTGGGACTCGGCTCACTGAGGACGTGCGTGGATCCCATCGGAATGGTCGAGGGAGATCGTCCTGAAAGCCAAGTAATAAGAGGTTTGAAAAGAGGGCCAGCCGAACTCACCGCCGTAGAGCTGATTGCCTTGGAACCCGTAAAGTAGCCGTTCGAGATTCTGGAGCTGCCCCTGGATTTTGTCCACGCTGCCCAGCTTCTCCTGGATCGTGTCGAACTTCATCCGCATCTCCTTACGGAAACTAAAGAGGCATTCGCGGCTCTCGCTGATCTTCCCGAAGCTTCCACTCGGCCCCTGGCGCATCGCCAGAGCAAAGGACCCATCGTCCACCGTTTGGCGCTTAATCAGCGGTGGCCTCTTCCGGACCTTCGGCGACGAGCGTCCCACACAGTTTCCGGTCAAGTTCGACACTTCGTCGACCTGGATCATCGAGTGCGTAGAACGTGTCCGATTCATCTCGTAGGGCCGTTTTTTGCCCTTCTCGATGTCGGTCAGGTCGGTGCTCCCGATTGGCAAGAGGCGACCCTCGTGGCGCTCCCGCATCCGCATCAGCAGCTTCCGCACCGGATGGTCGTCGCTGATCGTGAACTTCTCGTTCTTCCGCTTCGCGTCCAATTCCTCTTCGCGCTTCACGTCCACGACTTTGCGGAATTTTAACTGAAAGAGGTGGTTAGGAAGCGGACAGCGTGATGGATGGACTCACTCTGTGTCGCAAATTGTAGGTCAGCACTAAGTTTCGTGCAAACGAATTTGCAAAGGCCTTGTAGAAGTTTAGCACCTGAAATTAGATGTTTGAAAGTTGTGCAAAGAAGACTTAAAGCTGCTGCAAAACTCAAATTCGGTTAAGCAAGCAGAAATGCAGTTAACTCTTACCTCCATGAGTTTGTCCTTCTTGATCATATGTAGATCTGTGTAAGTGAGCGCCCTTACGTTGGCTGCCGACTGACCCGTTCCCTCCTGCTTCCAGAATTCGTCCCCGAAAACGTCCCCCTTTCCCAGGATCGCGACCACTTCCTCGTCTTGGATGACTTCAAGCGAGCCGGATACGACGAACCACAGTGCATCGACAGACTCCCCTGTGTGGTAGAGAAGATCTCCGGGGGCCGCATGGTTATTCTAAGAACGCATGAATCCATAAATAATCCCGGCGCCACTCGCCCACCTCCAAATGCATCGCGAGCGACCGCAAACAGCCGTCGGAAGCAAGCCGAAAACAGGAATGTTCGTTGAAGACCTTCCGGTTCAGATGCACGCAGATGTCGGCTTTCATGTCCTTCGGACAGTAGCTGAGCACCTTCGACGTGTCGATGCCCTTCGTCATCGCCCACGTGCTCACGACGTAGTCCATCACGCGCTCTGCCAGCTCCTTCGGCACCTCCTGGAGTTTGATGAACTCGCGGACGTTGCTAATCATGTCGTGGTACCTGAAAGAGGCGTATTTAAAACATCGGTTTAATAAAAGGATGCGTTAAAAGGTTTACGTTTCTCAAGGGATCTTCGTGGATGTGAGAACGAGCGATTGAGACAAAGGGAAATGAGACTTTGCAAATATAGACTTGTCTGATCAGGGCTAATCTGTCTGCCGAGATCTTCAAACGTTAGCGCCAACTCTCTCCTTTCGCCGGGTGGATGGCGCGAGAGCGGTTGCTCCTCGGAAACGTCGCAGAGAACGCGGGAAATTAACGAATTTCAAGAAACGAACCTGACGGTAGCTGATGTCATCTGTTGGATAATGGTCGTCATATGACCAAATATAGCAGCTAAAATGAAATACACATTTTGTCGACAGTATCTTTCGGCGCTGCGACTTACCGTAGAGCAACGCTGAGATAATCATCATGACGACACCGAAAAGTTTCTCGTGCTCTGTGTTGCTGGCGATGTTTCCGAAGCCGACGGTGGACATGCACGACATCGTGAAGTACAGCGCGGAGATGTAGGCAGAACTTCGCGAGGGGCCGCCGACGAGCTTCGTCCGATCGGAGGCGGTGAAGTTGTATGGGGCCTTGAGATCCTGAGAAAGACGTATCAGCCAGCCGTCAGGCAAGAACGGGTTGGCTATCTGAAAGGTGGGTTGAAGAACAAGAAACGGGGGTTCGGATTCTGACTCTATTTTTGACTTCGTATTCACCAATGGTAAACCAAACACAGGCGAGCCAGTGAGCAACAAGAACGTAGGCACAAAGGAGGAGCAGAAGAGTGGCGGCACCGTACTCCAAGTAGTTGTCCAGTTTGCGAGCGACGCGGCCCAACCGCAGGAGTCGGATCACTTTCAGGGCGCTAAACAGCGAACCAATCCGCTAAATAGAGGAAAACAGGATTCTATACCTTGACATCTTGATACTTACCTCGTCGTCGCGTTTGAACATGTAGAAGATGTCGTAAGGCAAACAGGAAAGCAGGTCGATGATGAACCACGACTTGAAGTAGTTGCGCCGGATCACCGAAGGTTCGATGACGACCTGAAGAAAGAGGTATACGTAACGAAGGAGAGATTCTGAATTTACCTCGCCTCCCGGACCCACAAAGGTGGTGTGGAAGTTGAGGAGGATGTCGGCGAAGAAGATCACATCGACCACGGAGTCCATGAGGGCGACGCTGTCGATGGATCCCGGGGTCGGTGGATCGCGGTTCTTGAAGGCGATGTTGAAGGGGACCATGAAGGCGGTGTAGAAGGTGAGCGCTAAGATTGACCAATCCCAAACGGTCTTGAAAGTGGAGTAGTGAAGGATGATGTGAGGCGAAGTTTTGGGAGTTTCCTGACGATACTGTGGGAGGAGGTCGCCTCCCAGGTTCATCACCTGAAGAGAGACCTGTTGAGAGGTAGGTGAAGTGGCATGCAGTGATCGCGAAAAGCCAGGACAGTTTGATATAGTTCGGAAATTCGAAAGTCACAACACAGAAGAGGTAACTGAGATTAGCTGACGTACCTGGTTGAAGTTGGACGAGGCGGAGGCGACCGTTTTGTGGAGGTCCTTGGTTTCGATTTGGTTGAACTGCTGCCGGCTCTTCGCGATCCTGGCGATTTGAAGGATCCTGCCGAGGCCCAGAGCTAAAAAAAAAGTTGATTAGGATTTCGATATCAAGACGAAATTACTTTTGTTGTCATCGTCGTCGAGGGGCTGCTTGAGCGGAGTGATGTCCTTGAATTGGCACAAGTAGAGGACGACATGGTCCTTGTCGTCCTTGATTGGTGCGATGTGGATCAGCAGCCAAATCGGAGTTTCTAAAAATCGATTCTGTTACTGCAAGATCCACAAGAACATAAAGCATCGGAAAGAATCACGGACTCATCTCCGATTATGATTCGAGTATCATAATGACCCTAACTAAGATAATCGCCGAATAAGTTCTAATTTCAATAGATTCAAGTGCTTCTAAAGGACAAATCGCCAAGTTCACGGAGGTGCGAGCGCAGTTCAAAACGCAATCCGATCAAATTCTCGCTCAACACGTCCTCCAAACACATTTTAATCTTTAAAAAGTGTCGACAAACTTTCGATGTTCGCCGCTTGTTTACGTATGCATGCACAACTACACATTTCCGCCTTTGCGGGTGCCAAAAGGCGCGGATTCCGACGGCTGTCCAGTAAACTCAAGGAAACAAACAAAATTGAGAAGCGACGCGTGGACGGAAAAAGGCGTATGACGCCAGGAACTGGACAGAAGGGGCAGAGGCAATTTTCGGATCTCAAACAAGTTAGAATAGCCAAATAATCGACCTGAATGGGTCGTTTTCGGATGAGAAAAAGAAGCAGTTTGTGCTTGGATTGGAGTGGTGGACAGGAAGCGGGCCGAGGCGCCGCAGATTTCGGAAATCGCCGTTGGATTCGTCCTGTCGCGAAAACCCGGGAAGCGCACGTGAGATACTGTTCAGCAGCGACTTGGGAGGATTGTGGAACAAGAGGGAAAGTGGCGGAATGGAACAATTCCAGAAATGAAACAAGCTGCTGGAAAACGGGAAATCTCGGGAAATCCAACGGGTTCCAAACCGGAAACACTCACTATTCTTCTTGAGGAGTCCGATCTCGGCCTGATCCGTGCGGCTGGTGTCCAGCGCCAGTTGGACCTTCTCAAGGGCGCCGGGTTCGCTGTGCTCCCCGTGTAGGAAGGAGAGCGAACACGGCCGCTGCATGATCTCGGCGCGCGTGTAGCCGACCATCTTTGAGAATCCATCGTTGCAGTATACGATCGGGTAGTCGACGATCTGGGCATTTGCCAGGATGAAACTGCAATCTGAAATGGACTTCTCAGGAATTCGCAGCCAGGGAACTCGCTTACCGGCACTGTTGCAGCGTCGAATGACATTTTCGAGGAAAGTGTTTTGTGGGGCCACCAAGCCTCTCTTCGCAACGGGCATCTCATAACATTCTCTACATCGGAACTTCGACTTTTTCCGCTCCGCTTCGTCTTCTTGAGCGCCTCAGCGCGGTCAGCCTGAAACAGAAGACGAGATTTACGGGCTTGGAACCAGGTCGGAACCGCTGAACACGGCACGCGAAAGGCGATAAACATTGCAAACGTTTTGTTTATACTCGCGTCCGAGGGCTCCTCATCGCCTAATCGCGTCTTTGAAGCCGACTTCGGAACGCCGGCGCTCGCCGTTTCTACCTCCCTCCTCCGCCTTCATTCCTATCCTAAACCGACGCACTTAAGGCGGCAATTCCCCAAACCCATAAAGTTGATTAGACGCTCGCTTCGCCCGCCAGAGAATATGATTAGATTATTAATTGAAACGCGTATCGGGCCCGGATCCGAATATTCGGGATGAGCCCGCGCTCCGAGGGTTCCCGGCCCAAGCAGAGCATGCCTGTTATGCATAGAAATACCTAATAGCGGTGACAGTCGTGACTGACGGACATTAGGCGTGCACACGCATGTCCAGAAAGGCGCCAACTTCGAGGCGACCTTCTCCTCCCAACTCTTCCAGCGCCGGGCCAAACCGGGCCAAACAACCCGCGCGGCCGTAATTTGTCGCCGCTCGTGATGAAGCAATATAATATTTTGCGCATTAATATCGAAGTGCCCCTTTGTGGTCGTTTGTTGCTCCGGCAAGTGCCTAGGCGACGACCGGCCTGTCCCCGATTGGCCCGTTGCCAGCCTGGCCGGCCGAAAGGGCTTTTAGGCGATGTGCCGTGGTCATCCAAAGTGCAACATTTCGGTCCTCGTCGACGTCTTCGGAGACGACGAGATCAATATCGGAGCCTCTCAAAAACAGCCCCAACAGCACCTTGCTGGGAAGGAAGGAAGCCGGAGGTGAGCCAGGAGGAGGGACTGCCTGTGTGGTAGTGAATAATGGAGCCCAAGCGGCGGTCGCTGCTTGTGACTCTGCCTGAGTGCGAATTATAAATATATGTTTTATTTATTTACGATCCCACCGGCGCTCTCTGTTGCCAAAACGAGAATTCGTAAATCTTATTAAATAGTCGCCGTCGTCCTGACTTTTTCAGGTGATCCCTTAAGGGTCCTAAGGGTTCCTCCAGATTGATTGCCCGCCGGACAGAAGGACGACCACGGAGCACAAAAAGCGCATGAATTTTGCATGTCCACATGGGGATGGGCGCGATGTCGAGGCTAAAATACATAAATCAGAAGTCGCCATAGCTACGGGAGCACAGAACGGTCAGCGGGATAATTGCAACTTTTGAGGGTCAGGCGCAGCTGGAGCTGGCGAGAACACCTGCAAGGGAGGAGTCCATCCCGGGATCTAATCGCCGGTGGAAACAGGCGGAAAGTGCAATGAAGACCAGCAAACTCGCCGCACCCAATTAACCCGAAAAGGGGTTCCCGGAACCGCCACTGATTGGACTATTGTTGGCTCCTGGATCGGGCGCGCAAACAACAACGCTCAGGTTGGCGGCGGCCTAGAATCTGCGCTTCCTCGAGGATCATCCACCGCAAATTGTTTTTACATAAGCTGCTCTGGCGTCCACAGGATCTCGCCAAGTTGCGTCATTTCCGTGGTTTTCGCCTGAAATAAGCGTTTTTGCTTTTTATGTTCTACAGGCGGCAGCACTCGAACTCCCGAGTGCTGGCGCCCCTTTTGTAGATGCAGGGGACCAGAGCACCCGAGTTAGCGGAGGCGCCGCCTACCGAAAAAAAATAAGCCAATTAGAAGTGTGCTGTTGACAGCCGGAGGGAGAATAGAGATCGCGGCTCGGAGGCGCAGGAATACGTCGCGACCCCTGTGGAGCCAATTAAGCTGCGGCTGCTGCTGTCGGCGACGGGGCGAATTCGTGCGCGAAAACACCGCGGCGGAAAGGTGCTCAAGGAAGGAGGAGGGAGAGACGAGGGAATGATGCCGCGGCGGTCCTCGGAGCGAGATCCCGGAGCGGAGAAATATTAATGACAATGCCATGGCAACGAGGACCTCGCGAGGGCGCCGCGCGATTCGGAAGACGCCGCCGTTTTGGAGACCGGCCCCGTTCCGTGTGTGATGATGCCGAGAAGCGGAGCATTCGAAGGAAATTGGGGCTCCGAGGAGGACATCGCGGAATTGTGTCCTCCTTCCCGGCCGCGACGACGCGCTCGTCGGGATTATCTGCCGAGATTTATGGACTCCGGCGACGTAATCGCTAAGTGGGGACGCCCGGCTGATAATCATCTCGAAGAGTCCAAACCGCGTCCACGAGAATCTCCAAAGACCACAAGAGTCGGGAAATCAGCATGCGCGATACAGTAAGCGCCTGCAGAGGCCGGAGCGATTATAGAAAAGCAACGTGGAAGGGAACAAAGCGGACGTTGGAGGAACAAAGCGAGCGAGGAAGCGAATTGTTTTAAAATAACCCCTAACGACCTCCCATAGCGAATGCGCGAACCTAGCAACTGGAGTCCTGGAAGGGAACCCTGGAACACCCGACTGCACTTTCCCGGATATTTCCGTGTTCCATAAACGTTTCGACGACAAGAATAAGGAGGACAATAAAACAACCCAGAATTGGAATAAAAAATTAATGGAATTCAGGGAAAAAGGCGCCGCAGTTCTCAGATCTTTACACCCTCCAGAATGACTAATTTCCTATTAGGAGCTTAGTTCCTGAGCACTTTGAACTTAGGTCTCGGGAACGAGAGTCCCTGATCAGGGGCACGCGAAAAGGGTCGGTTTGGCCAAAGCTTGATTTACGGAAAGATAATAAAAAATTGACAAACGAGTTTTGGAAGGAATTGCCATAAATAACACGTTAACCGGCCATTTATTAGGAAAGGGCAACCTGCAAAGGGTTCTTGTTAATTAGGCGGAGAGGATTATAGGCTGTGTGAAGGAGAAAGGCTGTGACAGGTTCCCCGTGCATGGGAACTTCGACCGGAATAAGTCTCTGGGGTGACACGTGATCCATGACCACGCGTTGGGACTTCGAATACAGGTGCAGGCTAGCGTGAGCTCTCCGTACAAATCTGAGTTTCTACGCACAATTGCTTAGGACATTGTAGCTCGAATTCCAAAAGTCCAAAGTCGATCTCGACGCAGATGGAGTCTTTGGACCTATGTGGGTCACGTTAATCGCTCCTTACTATTCCTGACGTTTCACATAAATCTCGCGGCCCATTTTCCTCGTCGGGACAAGAAGATGCGTCGATTCAAAACCTTTTAGTCTTTTGGCCCAGATTCGGCGGTCACATGGCGCCCCATGGTCGCCCTCTCGGAGCCGCTTCCTGGATACGGAATCCGGCCGACGTGTACTTGTCATGTCAAATTTCGTGATTTATTATTAACATTCCAGATTCCACACTCTCCGCCGACTCCTCGAATATTTATGGGAAGCGATATCCCGAATCAGCTCGTCGGAAGCCGTTTATGCGGTGCAACAGGAAGCTGCAAACGCGGCGGCGCGTGTTTTTGTTGACTCAACAGGTTTAAACTTCTGTTTGCATGGCTGGGCGCGGACTCCGAGCCAGGGCGCCTCGATGCGTCATCGAATCTGTCCGCGTGCAAACAAACTCTTCGCCCCTCTGAGATTCCGAATTGACCCTCCGCCTCGATTTCGTTTTATTATCAAGTTGAGCATCTCGTAGAAAATTCTCTTCGGCTTCTTCTATACAACAAATCGTTTTTTCGGGAACCATAAATACAAAAGTCGGAGTTCAGTAACGGTCGGCCATCTCGTGCTGGGGATAAGCCGGGTAGCCGCTGGGAGGAGGCGGAGGATACATTCCGATCTGAAAGAGCAAATAAAGCATAATCAGGAGAGAAGCGGGAAAACCTGAGATCCGTATCCCGAGTTTTCGTAGGCTTCTTTGTCGTGGCGCCTTTGTTTGCTCTTGGAGCGCTGGTAGCAAATGATCATGAGGCAGGCGCCCACAATAAAGATGAGAAGCACGAACGCCAGAAGCACGAAGAGGCCCGCCATCCTAGGAATCACATAAAGAAGACTGGGCGAATGAGAGGACTTACCAGAATTGGTCCTTGGGACAACAACCGTTTTGGCAGCAGCCTGCTATCTTCTCGCATCTGAAATCGAAGTTCGATTACGATTAAGTTCATCGGTTACAGTTTCAGATTTCTTGGACTCTCGAAATTTTCAAATTCTGATTGATCAATTTACACTCAACACAGCGAAACGTTTAAAGAACTCACAGAACGGTCACTTTCTCAGTCACAGAGACGTCCTTCGCGTGATATACACACTTGATAAACGACGAATTCACGCCTAAAATCACTCAAAAACTCCTCATTCGAGATTCCACAAACCAACCATCGGTCTCTTGTCCAATCCAGTTTCCAATCGTTCCGTGCTGGTAAACCTCTGGGAGGTTGTCCGGAGGTGGCTGGACGCCTTGGTACTGCACGACTTGGGTCATCCCAAAATCGCTGTTCTGCCTGAAATTGGAAAATTAGAGCTCGAGGAATCGAGAAGTGACTGAAGGAGTTAAGCTTCGCGGTGAATACAGTACAGTGAAGTACGTTCGGATTAATTGAATCGTTAGGCCGTGGACGGGTGAGCGATTAGAGTAGCGACTAGACGTACGGAGAATTCGCGGCGGCGACGGGATTCGCGGGCGGCGGCGAGAGGATGTCCCAACGGCTCATCGAACTGAAAAGAGACACAAACCGATCGGTGACGCCGAGGAAACGATCGCGAAGTTTAGAATGCTCGAGAGTGGGGAGGAGGGAAGAGAATGAAGGCCAACCTGTCCAGGAACGGGCGCGAATAAGGTGGCCAGGACCGGAAACTGGACAAACAACTTCAAGATGTCGAACACAAAAGCCCTCGCGGAGCTTGGAAGAGGTTCTTGAAAGGAGGGCTAAAATGTTGGGAGAGACTCCCAAAGGGACCCACGAGAGGACCAAGCGGGGAGAATGCGAACGGTTTGTGAGTTGTACCGAAGCGATGATTAACGAGCGCAAATCCGCAAAACACGCTGCGTTGAACCCCGCGAGCGACAAGCACCCGGCTCTCGAGGCGCGCGATAGGCGATCGGAGGGCCGCCGAGTGTTTGTGGAGCTGCGATGACTGGTCCAGAGCGACTGGTTGGGTGGTCAGAGCGAGAGGGGACAGTTTGCAGGCTTCGCGAAGTTTTTCGCGGTCTTAGCGAGCAACGGCTGGAAGAACCAGGTCCAGGAATGCGATGGAGAGCAGAAACAGCCGCTTGGACTAAGAAAAGGAAGGATAGGAACGCATGCCTTGAATCAAAAATGAAAAGAGTCCACCGGAAGAGTCAGGTGGTTATTTTGCAGCGGATAATTCTTCCAACCTGTACTCAACATTATCATCGTCCAGAAACCCCTGTTTTTCTTCACTTCTCTCCAGCTAGCTCTCCCTCCATTGCGCAACACACCTTGGAACAATCAAGTCCCTCTCCAACAACAATGCAATCTCCGCCAATCACGGTCAATTGGTCGACGGCGAAAGAAACATGATCCCTGTTTTCCCCTCAATTGGGATCCACCGGACTTCCGCGCGCCAATTACGCACGGCAATTGACCGCGGTGTCCTGGATGCCGCCGGATATTATTGGATCCGGGGAATATGGGTTACTCAGTTTCTCCCGCACCCACTTTCACTCGACCCGATGTTCCTCGTCCTGTTGCTGCTCCACTTCCTCCCGGCGCCCTCGGAATCCTTCTTCGCGAACCTCTTCGGCGGCTCCTCGAATTCTGGATGCTTCTGTCCTCCACCGCCTCAATGTCCCTCGTTCCTGAACTCGTGTCCTCCCATCAACGACTGCAGCTTCAACTCGCAGCCGTGCAACCAAGGCGGATTCCCCATAAACGGAGGCCAGCAAAGCGGAGGCGACTACTCCCAGCCAGAGGTTACGGTAATTATCTTCATTCTCCCTAGCTTTAGGGACATTTCAGAACCAAATCAACCAGCCACAACCCGGTCAGCTGCCGATTACGGTAGGTTTATGCCACGTCCACCGCACTCAAAGCCTGTTTCAGAACACGGTGTATCAAGTAGGAGCTGGACCGTTGGCTCCAAATACGGTAAACCCTTGCCAATCGTAATTACAGTTGAAATATCTTATTTCAGAACAGCGGATACCAACCACTTGCTCCGCCACTTTCGACCTACAATCGGGTATTTCCATCGGGTCTTGAAGCGTACGTATTAGCGTGCTTTTCAGAACACCGATTATCAACCGGAACCTCCGCCGGTCCGCTCAGAGACCACGAATACAGTAAGTAGAGCGATCTGGTATAATGAACTGAGTTTTCCAGAACACTGAATATCGGCGTCCTGAGATCGACACCAACTCGGTAAATTGATGCTTTTCTTTTCTTGGTTTAACAGTTCATTTTAGAACGCCGAATATCGACCACATCCAGAAAGCACTGATACGGTGGGTTGACCAGCCAAAGAAGGATTCCAAAATCCATTTTCAGAACACCGAGTATCAGCCGGAATCTCCACATCCATCTTCTTCTCGATACGAAAATACGGTGAGTGGCGATTTGAAAACCTTATTTCAAGAAGAGATTAGAATTCCGTGGAAGAAACCCCGGCACCGCAGCGACCCGTGCAACGACCTCCGCCGCCTCCAACGACACGGCCGTCGATGGAATCCTACCATGCGCTCGTTTCTCCGCCGCCCATCGACCCTCCAGATGCCTACAGAGAAAAGGTGAACGACGAACGATATTTATTGCATTTTGTGACATTTCCTTTTTAGGACTCGGCGAACACCGTCATCGATTTGGCTCCGCCCGGTTCCGAGGACAAATCCTTTGAGTCTACGGTAAGTGAAACGAGTACTTGCTTATGTAAGCTACGTATTTGCAGATCGAAACACCCTCAACGATGACCTCCACTACAACGACGACGACAACGGAAGAAGATATCTACGACGCGAACATCCCGGAACTTCCACCTGAGCACGCGAACGTTTCCGAAAATCGCACCGACGACGTAAGAATCCTTTTGCGTCACTTGTTTAAATGTGGAATTTCCAGAAACTGACCGACGACTACTCGGAACTCTCCTACGCACAGAAGTCGATCAAGAAACGGAACAAGGCTTCTGGAGTGAAGGTCGAAGTTCCGTCCGGCAAGTGCAGCGACGCCAAGTTGAGGCAGATCATGCGAATGGTAATCGTCGACCCTTTTAAACATTTTGGATGAAAGATCCGTCACGCGGGATATAGTTTCCGTCCTGCAAACGCATGATTGATGGACGTTCAAGGAGGGAAATGAGCCACTTTATAATCATTCTCCGGTTTTTGTCCTTTCGAAGAGATTTGATTAATGAGTCGAGGAACCACACGTATTTCCAAACGTTTTTAGGCGATTTAGTAGAATTGAAAAGCCGGATATTCCTGCAAAGAAGGGAAACTGCCCGAATTTAAATAAACAAAGATCCTTGCAAATTCTGAGGACTCTTCGGCACATTTCGAGGGTCCTCGATGTGCCCAGGCAGTGTCCATTGTAAACAATGGCGGGCATTAAATCCGTACTTTCAGAACATGGTCCCGAATGCGTCTATCTCCAAACAACTCATCTTCAGCGCCGCCAGATCCGCTTTTGGGAAGAACGCGGACATCGTGTGCGCCCGGACCCGGTTCTCCTACACGGTGATCAGCAGCGCCGTCTTCTGCGAGGTCACCATTCGCCCCGTCACCTGTTTCGCCTTTTTCCAACCGTGAACAACATTTTAATGAACACGAAGAAGTCAAACAGTGGAAACGTAGAACGGAGAGGGCGGCCGGTTGCTTTTGCGGCGAGTGTGGGGATTCGCCCAGATATTCGCGGAGTTCTCGAGGCTGGGCACGAGGACGTAGTCGTGGACGTATTCAGCTTCCGAGGGTTTCGGGAAGAAGAGGCGCGCGAGGAGCGCCGAGACGCTGGTACAGTAGGCGCAGATGCAGATCAGGAGGGTCGAGATGAGGAAGAAGCCGGCGAACATCGCACCGAGAGGGAGGGAGAACGAGGTCATGGGAGCCTCGATAGGCATCTGAGTCGGTGCGACAGTTCCCCCTCCTCGACTTTTGCCCCATAAGCCTTTCGTGTAAACAAACGAGGAATTCTCACGGCGATTATTAATTCTTAGCTTCTCCGGCGCTCCTCCGATGTTCTCCTTAATGCCCGGGTTTGGGAAACACTCGCTCCCGGATCCCAAGGGGCCACTAAACATCTCCGCCTCCTCCTCCGAACAATTGTCGCGTGCGTGGACCGTCGGAAGCCAGAGCCTCATTCTCTGCGCTCAATTATGGAATGCCGCCGGCAGATGGACGGACGAAGCCGAAAACGCTTTTTATAGGCGCTTAATTAAACTCTGCGACTACGAGGACGCCGGCCGATTGTACGCGAGCGGAAATTCGGAATTCCAGGCGGAAAAGATGCCGCATTGGTCCCTCAAAGAGGTCCCGTGATGCTCCACATTACCGAAGGTTTCGTCCAGAATTGCGTATTTTTCTTCGTTTGCGCTTTGACCTTAATTTTCTTGGCTATTTTCCTCTTCCTCTGTGTTTTTATTTGCACCCTGACGAGTACATGTTGGGGACACGCCGGTAGGTTCATTAGATAATTGGACAAGAGGGCTTTCGAGGCCCTCAAGAATTCGTGCGAAGCTGTAAGGCTTTGCAGCGTGTGGAAACGTTTGTGTGTTAGGAATTTGAGCTCCTGGAGTTGTTTTCGCCTGATTCTTTCCTTTTTCCCTCGATTTTCCCTCGATTAAAAACCAACATTTTAGTTCTCGCCATAATATATTCCATTGCAGATTGTGAAACCGACGAAGATTACTTCGAAATGGAGATCTTGAAATCACAACGATGGCGAAGTCCTCTCCGAATGCGAACGCAGCTCGTCGAGTTCAACAAGCGCACGAAGAAATCCAAAGTTTACGCCGTTTGAGTCCGATTTAATTCCCATAAATATGAAGAGTCCGTTTCGAATTCTCGAACACACTGTCCCATTCCGATCGTTAGTGAGTCAAGACGAGGAATTTATGATTGTTTTCTGTCGTTTAATTTATGACGAGCTACTCTCCACTTTGCTTTGAATGTTTTTTGTTCGGTTGCTTTGGCACGATTCTTCTCAACCGACGTTAACCCAGAAACGAAGGAGCGTCAAGAGGTCAGAAATGGCCGAAAGCGATTCAAGTGCTTCGAAGTGCCACCACAAAACACGACCGATTTCGATGCGCGACACGAACTCGAATGGCGCCCGAACGAGACAAACGTGAAAATCTCTGTACGTCTAAGTTTGGCGTCTGGATCGTGTCCGTCTGAATCGATCTCAGACACCGTTGCGTCTGAAATGTCTGCTTGGTAGAGACAGTCAAACGCGATTTCGAGACGCAGACAGCACGAAATACACGCGTTCGCGCTTGTCCGGACATTGCAGAAGTGTCTGAAACCGCCAGAAACCATTCAATTTGGTCCCAACGACTTCTCCAGCCGCTCGCTTTGTTCGACGTCGATTTTCCGGTTTCAAATGCTTCCCGCGATGTTATTTTTGGTAATTTTGAGTTTCCCGATGTTATGAATTAATTTTCCATGTTTAGTTCCAGCATCTTGAGTGCAACAGGCCGAATTCCTACGATCGAAGCATGTGTGTCATCGAAGCCGGCTGCTTCATCTCCTGCAGCGTCTTCTTGACCATCGGAATCTCCTTCTTCGTCTTCTATGTCGTCGGAAAGAACCGCGTTGGATGTTTGGTTGAGGTGAGGCGATTTCCTGGTTTCTTGATTGAAGTTTCGCTTTTTTAGGAAAAACGAAAGCCGGTGAATCCAGATCCAGAAAGCGACGGCGCCTGCTCGCTCCCGAAGAAGAAGAAGAAGACCGAGAGGGATCCAAGAAAACGCTGCGACCGACCAAGCTGCCCAATGTCGCCGAATCTCAGGGAAAAGAAGCAATGGGTGACCTTGTTTCCGTAAGTTATAAAGATTGTTTGTTTGTTTCCGAATCGAGTTTTATGAATCTGTTTGTATCACGCCAAAAAAGTTGATGGATCATGGTCAACGACACAGGTTCACAAAGGGTTTAGCCGAATCGCCAACAAAAGACGAATCTGATGACGAATCGCCAACAAAAGCACGAGGTATACATCAACATGCAAAAACGATATAAATCTGTTTATTGCACATTTCAATGACAGCGATTAAAGGAGGGCAGCTTTTCAAATGGCGGTGGAATCGATCAACAAATATTAAAACAGTCGTTCAGGGGCAAAATCATAAGAGTGGCGATGGTTTCGTTCTTCGACGGCGGCCGCGTGAACTCGGCAGTTCTCTTCCAGGGCCGTTTGTTCACCGTGAAGAACCACGAGTAGAGGTGGTGTCCTCGTCGCCATGGGCGGAGAATGCGGCATTTTTCGACGCCTTCGGTCTCCGTGAGCACCTAAAGTGAATTGTTAACCGCTTGTTATAAGATCCTTCGGCAGTACCATCGTCTGACACATTCCGCTGTCCTCCATGAGGCACAAGTAGGAGTTCAGGCGCGTGTAAGGACCACTGACGTTGTACCTAAACGCGAGGCACTGGCCGTAATCAGCCCACTGCGCCTCGGTCTTGATGAAGGTGCGCGAATCTCCCGACACCTGTACGTGTCTTTTCATCGGGTTCTTTTCCGGGGGCTTCACTCCCTTGTCTAAAGGCTCAGAATCGTGTTTGGGGTGTTCGTGTGTGTGTGTGTGTGTGTAGGTGTGGAGGTGAGTGAAGCGTAAAGCTTTCTTGGAAACGAAAACAAAACACGAAAGCAAATATCGACGCGCAGCATTCAATTAACCGAGTATCTACATTTTCCACCCGAACTCGAAGAAGACGACGATCTGGAGCCGCCGCCGTTTATCGGGATCGCCAGATCGGCGGCCGTGATAGTTCTACGTATACACCTGAATGAACCAAGGGGTATGGAAAGCCAGAATGTCGACGCTTACATGTCTTCACAGTCTTGCAAATGGATAAAATTGTTCCGGCTTTGGCCGCAACCGGTATAATGAAAACCTTTGCAGGTGCGGGACTTCGCGTGGTAGTAGTAGCGGTTGGACATGCTCTCGCACCAGTTCCCGCGGTCCAGTTTTTCCGTACAGATATCTGGAAAGGTAGAGTAAGCGTGAATAACCACCTAACACAGAAGCACGAACTGAATTTTGAGCAAACTCATTTCTCAGTTCAATGCTGATCTCAATACAGGACAGCAATCGAGGAAATCTAGATCGCTTACCTTCACCCGGCACTTCACAAGTAATCTGGCACAACTCGAACGTGGAGAATCGATTTGTATTCCCTCCACAGCCGCCCCACAGGAACTGTTCGCACACTCCGGAGGTCAGATTGTAGTACCACATGTACCGCAGCTGGTTGCAGTTGCCCCAATCAGGCCAATGAGCGCACGTATCTGCAAAGTTACATTTAACCTTCGGAATCCACTACTAACTTACTTGAATTCGGAGGGATAAGCTTGTTGCAGACCTTATTGCAGTCGTGGAGGGTGCTGAAGCGGTTCCCGTTTCCTCCGCAACCGCTGTAGCGAAACTTCTCGCATTTTCCACCCGAGTAGCCCCAGTGATCCGTAGGTCGTTCTTCGCCGTACTTGCAACTTCCCTTGTTAATTCCCTCGAAGCAAACTAAATAGATAGGATGCATAAGCAACCGAATCAATGCGTTATCACCTGAAACCGGCGGAAGTTCTCTTCGGGTTGATACCAAGTGATTGGTTAACCTGCAAGTGTGTTCGCAAGTGGAATGCGAATAAAAACGATTTCCGTTGCCTCCGCAGCCGAAGTACCAGAATCTGGCACATTTTCCTTAAGATTCAATCTGAGAGATGCAATAATGTTTCTTCCCACCATATTCCTTGTTGTAGTAGAAACGATATCCGGCTTCGATCAGGCACGCGTTGTCATCTCGGCCTTGGCCTACGCTTAACGGCAAAAAGCAGTTCGTTTCGGGTTCCAGAACATGGTTGTAGATAGAACAGAGGGCATCGCACTGTTGAAGTGTTAGGAAGCGGTTTCCGTTGCCTCCACACCCGGAGTATGCAAACGGTTCGCATCTTCCGGTGTACTTGTTGTAGTAGAATGCGGGGAGATTCTCTCGGCAGTGTCCAAGTTCTCGCTCCTCTAAGCAGCGGTAGGATTCTTCTTCTCGTTTTTGGGTCGATGGCGGTTCGTAAGGCAGAGCTGCAATCACCATGAGATACTAACTCTTGTTCTCTGAGATATTCTCTAACCAGGCAGTTCGCAAAGTGTTTGGCAGTTTTCCTTCGATGCGAATATATTTTGGCTAGCCGAGATGCAGTCGTCGTACCAAAAGTTCTTGCACATTCCCGAAACGTGGTCGAAGAACCACATCTCCCTCCAAGCGCCGATGCCACACGACTGTTCGTAGCGAGTGTCGAATTTGTCCAGGCAGTGCACTGAATAATGAAATAAGTATTAGAGCGAGATCCAACTAGAAAACTAACTTGGAATTTTCTCTTCGGATTTCCGCTCGCAAAGCCATTGGCACGTGTGAATCGTCGGGAAGATGTTCTCATTAGAACCCCGGCAGTTGCCATACCAAAACATGCGGCAAGCCTGAGTTCCGTGGTCGTAATAGTAATACTGCTGGAATTGGCCATCAGCAGAGCAGGATTGCTGGTACGAGTGGTCGAAGGGCTGGCTGCACGATCCTGAAAGGAATGATCAAGGATTCATTTGACCGTATGTTCTTTTTTGACCGTACAAATATTCTTTTACACTTAACATGCAAATTTAAACATAATTAGCCAAAATTGCAGCTAAACCGACCCTTCAAGACCGGAAAAACTCAGTTTCATGAAATCAGTCGCTTACTCAAGAGCTCCCTTCCAGGCGTTTCGCAGAGCTCCTTGCACTCGTTGTAATCCACAAAAATATTCTTCGATGATGATATACATCTTCCGTAGTAAAACAGCGTGCAAGACTTCGTTTTGTGGTCGAAGTAGTACCGCTGCTCAAATCGTCCTTTGTTGCAGTCGCTCTTATACGTGATGTCGAACCTGTCAAGGCAAGATCCTAAACAACCCTTTCATTTGTAGAACTCTAGAATCAACATACGAGCCCTAGGAGTCGGTTGCTGTCCTTCGCACTTCCACTGACACGTCGCTAAATCCTCAAAGTTGTTCTTCGTGCGGCTCTGGCATCCGTCATACCAGAACATCATGCACTGCCGTTTGTCCGGGTCGAAGTAGTATCTGTTCTTCCAGTTCGGTGTTCTGTTTGGGTCCGTGCAAGAAAGCGTCAAGTTATGGTCGAAGTTGTCCAAACATTCCACTAAAATTTGCTTAATTAACTTTTCCAAAATTATGTAATCGACTTACCAGCTACAGTGACGTCAACTTTGAACTGCTCACTGAAGCCCATGTTATCTGGGTTTTCCTCCTCGACCAGCTTGTTATCCGTTAGCATCGAAACTGCGATTCCGGTGTTTTCTCGGGAACTCGTTCCAATCGGTATTTCGTTGGAGTCCTCTTCCGGCTTCTCTTCGGCCCAAACAACCTCCAGAGGTGCTTCAGTTGTGGTCGTCGTCATCGCAGTCAACGAGGCTGTAATAACTCCGATCCGCGGCCTCTTGGTCACGGGTTCCTCAAATTCGCAAAGTCTTCGGCACGTGGATTGGTGCACAAAGATGTTTCTGGAGACTGAAGCTACCGTAGCCAGGCGGCACGAGTCGTCAAACCAGAACATCTCGCAGCTGTGGGTGCTTTGGTTGAAGAAGTACCGCGGCTGCCAAACGCCTTTTCCGCATTGCTGCAGCTTCCGCTTGTCGAATTCGTCCAAACAAATGTTATCATCTGTCAACAGATTACACTTCACGTTTTATGACTCCCATCAACTCGTTTTTTACCTCTTACGGCCACTTTTTTCTTGGCCTTGGATTCCCTGCGGTCGAGCCGAAAATTGTTCTCCGTGGCGCAGAGCGACTCGCAGCTCTAAACGGAGACTTCAAATTACTCAAATGCATAAAAACGGTCGCCTACCTGAGCATCCGCGAATATGTTCTGGTTGTCCTTGTAGGCGCAGCCGCCATACCAAAATCGGCGACAGAGTTTCGCCGCCGCGTCGAAGTAGTAGCGGATTTCCCAGTGGCCGCGCTTGTCGCATTGCTGCAGGTAGCGCTTGTCGAAGGGCTGCGAGCAAATATCTGAAAGCGAGGATCCTAAAAAGTGGGTTCGCGATGGAACGAGGCTTACCTGCGTGAAGGGTGCAGTTCGTTCCACTTCCGCCGTAGCCGACTTGACATTCGCAGAAGTAGGAGCCCTCGGTGTTGATGCAGTAGGCCTTTTCGTGGCACAGCGTTGCGTCTTGAGCGCATTCGTCGATATCTGGAATTATTCTCGAGTAGTTTGGTCGAAAAGTCGAGGCTTCGAGGACAAAACATCCGTGAATTCCACCCAAAATGGACAAAAGTCGCTGCTTCAAAGCTCCTTTGAAACCAAATCGCCCATAACCGGGATAATCGTTTCGAGACCTTTCGAGACCGTATTTCTCTTCTTTGGGCATACCACCATACCACTCGCTAAGGGAACTTTGCCCCTTGGGATGTCCCAAAACTGACCACAAAAAACGGCGAACGATTTATCTTTCGCTGCAAAGCGCCCGAAAAGTGATCAAAGGCGACCCCAGCCCCTAAATCTCTTCTGCACCCGAACACCAACGATTTCACTTTTCCACACCGCGAACACTTTGCTGAAGATCAATAGCCGAGCACAAAAAACAGAACCGAACCGGTTCTTTCGAAGTTCGTGAAGAGTTCGAGCAATTGACAAGATGGATCGCTTACCCGAACACTGCTGACCGTTTCCCACGAACCCGGGAATGCACTGACACGCGCCGTCCACGCACTTCCCGAAGAGTTTGTGGCACTGGGAGCATTCTTCGTCTTCCTTGTGAACCACCACAGTCGCCGTGAGTTTCGGAAGTTTCACGGTGGCAGGGAGTGGATTCGAAGTTTGTGGCACGGGCGCTTTCTTGGGTTCTTTTAAGCGGTTCTTCTTGAGTTTCCGCTGCGAACAGCGTTTCACGCAGTGTTTCCGCGACACGAAGCGATTACTGTTTCCCTCGCAGCCGCTGAAATCTCTCTGATTCGATTAGAAGTGGCCTGGGCTGACTCACCTATAGTGGAACCTGAAACAGCGATCCTTCTCCGCGTTGTAGTAGTAGCGAGGGATCCTCCGGGAACAACTTCCCACGGCCAAGGGTTTCTAAACAGGAATTTAAAGGGTTCAAAAGACGAACATCTACCGTACCTGGCAAGGATTCTTGGTGTCGTTGTCCCCGGCAGAGCTCTCGAAGCCCAAGACGAGCGCAAGGAGCGCCTGGAGCAGGGCGAGATCGAGAATCTGCATCGTCGTCCTTCTTCCTTAGAGTGGCTTCGGCATCTCCAAAACGATTTTATCGCGCGCACCGCTGCTCCGTTTCGACCGGTTGAAATTCGAAAAGAAGACTTTGATTAATGACCGTGACAACACGCGCGTTTTCCGAGGGCTAAAAGGCGATAAATTAACGCGGCAGTTTGCAACGCGCGCGTGCATGACACGGCGAATCCGGCAGCAGCGTCTTCCACTCGACCGAAGCCCGCCGGCCCGAATCCTGGCGCCACTCGAGGGCAATTATGTTTATCTCCTCTCAATGACTGGTTTTTGAGCGGTAATTCGCGGAGGAACACGTGTGAGAGGTGTTGTTTTTGGGAGGTCGTTTTGGACCTTCCCCAGCGCTGCTGGGCTAAGTGGCTGGGCGGACCGACGACGGCGGATGAGGGCGGAGGGTGTAAACAACGCGAGGAACAGGGTGGGGACATGATCCCAGGAAGGGAAACCGAGTGCTCAAGAGTGTTTCGGGTATCTCAGAATGAAACCTGTTGTGGAACTGTTTTCGGGTGGAATTCGACGCCAGAGGTGTTGATTTGAAGAAGAAGAAACAAACGAACGCTTGTCATAAGCGATTATGGAAGGTGGGTTGAGTTTGCGGAAAGGAAAAAGGGAGAGGAATGCCTCCGATCCATCAACCCTTAACGACTTGGTTTCAATGAAGATGGTATCTACAGGACGCGGAGATCTTTGAGGGCTTCGAGGGTGTAATTTTTGGTCAGTTCAGAAAATTTTCAAATTCTTCGGATTTATGAAATGTGCGTTAAGGGTCTGGCGAGACGCCGGTAAATACCGGAAACACGAAAAAACGATGTTAGAAGAACGGGACGAACTGGATAGGACTAATGGACTTCAGAAACATCAATCAAAGCTGCAATTGGACATCTGGAGCCGTTTTTTGTGCTGTCAGTTATGTAACCATGCGAAAGGAACCCATAAATCCGGATCTTCCGTAATCTTCTTCTCGCTGATTTTTACGACAACGGCGGATTTCTAATGGACTAACCAATCTCAACGTTTTCATAGAAAGCAGACCCAATCCCACAAACAATAGTTCCAAAAAACAAAAAAAGGAAAAACGGATTTTCACTTCTTACAAAAACGACAATTCACGTGTTAAAATGAACAGCTTGAGAGCATAGTCGCTCCATTTAACCTCCGCCTACCGGAATCGCAACATAAGCGCGGGGAGCACACAAAACCCCCAAAGTACAACCCTCAATCCCTCATTCATCCGCCTCAGGTTCACTGATTCTATCATGATGACAACTGCAGTCTCCAGCGCCTCGAAGGTCACTTGCAGAGCCATAAAAGAAACGGAGAGGCGCATAATGCAAACCAGAAGCAGCTGAACCCAAGCGGCTCCCCACATTTGTTCTTCTCGCCGTGTACATCCGATACGCACGACACGTCCGCCTCGAAACTTGCGGACGAACCGTTACGCAAACAAGCGCGCTGGAGGGTCGATGGCCGCCGCCCGGGGCCATAATTGCCTCCGATACACAATCTACGCGCCGCCGGTCGGAGTGACTCTTTGGAGCACAGTCCTCCTTCGTTTCGACCACAAAAACGTCGTGCATTCCTAATGAATCCTCGCCTCGCACGCGAGATGTTCATGCATTTCGGCGCATTTTGATGCGGCGCTTCGGAAAGTACTCGGAAGCCCCGATTCGGAGGAGAGGCGACCTCTTCCTCACCTGCACGACCACCCTCCATCAATCAAGATCCCAGGGCTCAAAGGCCATCCACGCTTCAATTTCGAGCTTCGGACACCTCGTTAGGGGTGACAGTTCCGCGTGTTCGTTGACAGCAATAAACCTTTTTTGCGCCCGCAAACGGCGTTATCTTAACGGCGGCGGCGGTTCCGAGCCGTTCGGCGCGGTTTACAAGACTTTAATGGGCGTCTTGCGGTAACGAGCTCGACGGGCGAGAGTTTACGGGCGCGGCGGATTCGCCGTAGAACGAGGCCAGTCGATGCAACCAGTCCAAGCAGGCAGCGGAGGAGAAGCTGTTACTGGTCCGTAAAACGCTATTTAGAGAGATTTGTAAAGGGGCTTTGGGGTACGGTATGGAAAGTTCGGAAATCTTGAAAAGGGATCTGCGAAAGTACGTAAGATTGAGCGCATAGAAGGAAAAGAACGAATCTGCTGCAAGCGGAAATACATCACAAAACTAGCGGCCAACAGCAGCGGCAAAAACTGATAAGGATTTAATGGTCGTCTACTGTTCAGAACGTCCGAACGGCTTTCGGAAGGAGAGACTTGGGTTATGTTTTAATCTCCACTTTGCTGACGGTGCAGTATTGGGTTTAAGGATTAGCGGAAGGAGATGTCCGCAGGATAGAGATTGACTTCTTTTAGTTCTGAAGCTCAGAACAGGCCACTTTGAACGTTCAAAAAGTGCGAATTTTCAACATCGATGAATTGATAAGACTTTTAACGACTAAATGAGAAAAACTAGTTGCACAGAGAAAAGCAGAATGCAATAAACTGTTTTTGTATTTTGAGCTGACGACAAGAAACAAAACTGGAAGTGTGACGCGTCGCCAGGGCAAAAAAATGAAATGATAAGACGTTGATTGTTGGGGTCCTGATGGTGATGCGAATGCTGAATTCTAATTTTCGATTTTGCGACCTTTTTGCTCCGAAAAAGGTTTCCATCGAAAAAGGGCTAATTTTCTTGGAGGGTCCAAATCAATTTAGGATTTCAATTTTTGAACATTGCAATGAATCTCTGGCCAATTGAACGCGGAACCATGTGACCCTTAATTCAGTTTCCCACCCGCCTGAGTAACCGATAGTACTTATGAGTCACTGCGGGAAAAGGCTCGAGAGAATTTGTGCGTCACTGATTTCCAATTAGTTAATGATACTTCTGCGTTTTAAGGATGAACGTCGTTATCCAAAGAGCGAATAAACTGAAGACGGGTTACGGTGCTCGAGATGGCGAAGCGCTTAAAAGCAGCGCCAAGACGAATCCCACTGGTAAGATAAACGAGGGCCAAGGACGAAGGTTCGCCTTATTGCATGCAATATTTATTCGTTTTGCAATGGAGAACGCCATTAGGATGAACTCCAAAAGGGCCTGTTTTTGGACTCGAAAGTGAGGAGAGGATATACAGCAGAGTTTCTTCAAAGTGAGAATTGAGAGTAAACGAGCGAAATGAGGAATCGACAGAAACAATGGCCCTGAAGCGTTGTTTCAAATACCACGTGGGGGCGTATTTCCAGACCGAAGATATTTATGACGTGACGTGGTTGAAAGGTTGGAAATGACATTTTTCGAGAGAAGCCCAGCCAATCAAGGCATTTCCACGCAGTTTCTATACTTCTCGGAAATATGGTCTTTGGCGTCTTTCCTTCTCCCAGAGTGGACAGATTCTTCTGTAGCAATGTGACGTCTCGAAGAAGAATCCGAAAAATGGAAGAAAACGTTTAGGATTGTTTTCTGATTCAGAGGTCAAGTCTTGTAAAACAAACTTGCGTTCCGCCAGAACCGCGTGCTGCTTGTTTGTCCGTTGCTTTGTGATTGAACGCGAACCCCCTCGAGGAACAAGCGATTGACTTTGGAAATCTCCTGGGAACACGGAAGACTCGAAAGACCTTACAAGCAACCCCTTCGAAACGGGCGATCTTTCCCTCTGGTCTCGGAAGGAAAATCGAAATTACGAAACGATTTGACAAATCAGATCCGCCTCTTCCGATCTCCATTGACTCTTCTGCAATGCTGCATCGATTTCTGTGCCATTAGATAGCCCCGTAGAATTCATTAGGTCTCTCCGTGCTACAACGCGTTCAAAAATCCATTTAGGATCTCTTTTCACCTGCAATTTCGCCTTTTTACAGATGGGCTCAATTTTCGCGCAGCTCAACGATGAGTACATGCGGTTCCTCTACAACCAGGAGAAACCACAAGTCCGTGCTGCGCTGGAAAAACTTGAAGAAATGTCCGGAATGAAGCGCGAGAAGGTAAGCAGCCGACGTACAACCCCGAATTTCAGATTTCGCTTCCATTTTCAGGCAGTCATGGTCTTCGGCGTCGTCCTCGTAGCGATCGTCACAATCTTCTCGCTGGGCCAAACGCTTCACCTCACCCTGGGCGTTGTGTATCCCCTGATCAATTCCCTGCGTGCCGTAAGAAGCCTCCGCCGGTCGAAAGTCAACATCGGATCCAAGGGCACCGAAGACGTTTGCAAGTGGGTCGTCTACTGGTGCATCTTCGGCGTCTTCGCATCCATCGAGCTCGCCAACGATCTGAACGCGCAAGTCACCTTCCTGCAGTTCTACTGGATCACGAAGACTATCTTTCTCGTGCTCCTTCACCACCCTGTAACGAACGCCGCCCTCTTCGTATTCGACAGTGCCATTGATCCTCTGATAGCCAAATACGACGCAGCTATCGGCGGCAAGAAGACAAACTAATGGAATGACCTTCTGATCTCTCTAAAAATTGTATTTTGTAAGTAAATTTTAAGAAATTTGACAAAATAAAACGGTTATCTTTTGTATCTCAATCCCCAACAACCGCATCGTTTTTCCAATCAACCGACCGACCGAACTTCCGTCCGGTAAGAGTGCTTGAGCACTGACAAGGTTGTCTCAGAGACTTAGTATCATCTCGACGAGACACATGTCTAGTTCGACTGTCTCGATGATGTCTGTAACTCTGTATTATATGCTTGTCTCTCTTATTGGCACAGACTCGTGTCTGCGAAACCAAGCGTCTGGGTGCGAATCCCCGTGAAGGCGGATTTTGGTTCCGTTTGTTCAGATGCTCAGTGATCGGAGATTCACTTTAAACGCGCGTTTTGGTTCTTTTCGCTCATTCGCGTTCTTGCTGTTTGCACGCATCAGCAGCACCGTTTGCCAGTAATTTAGATCGAGGGTAAACAGCGACTCTTCAAACACAAAAACCAGGCGCTCCAAGCCACGCGCATCATTTACGCAATGAAGCCGAACGTAGTTCTTCTCCTTTTCTGCATGGTTTTGATTTTTTCTTTCGCCGATGTAAGTTCGAAAAGTTCTGTTTTGTCCGCGAAACCGTTTTCAGGCCTTCTTCTTCGACCAAGTCGTGAACACGATCAAATCCGGAGTTGACAAAGCGCTCGATTGGGGCAAAGAAGCGGCCGGGACCGTAGCGGACGGGACGAAGATAGCGACCGCGCCGAAAACGTTAAAACCGCGTTTGATGATAAAACTAAAAAGATGTAACCCCGAAGAGCGCTCGAGAGTAAATAAAGGATTATGGCTCTGATGTGAGTTTATCGCAAACAGTAATTGGGAATTCCTTGGCCACTTTCTCCTCAATTTCTTTCGCCATGAAGCCGAAAACTCTCTTGGCGCTCTGCCTACTGTTGATGCTGATTTCTGATTCAGAAGTGAGATTGAGTTTAATGTTTCGGTTGTTCTACGCTATACTTTTAGGCATTCTTCTTCGACACGATTCGAGATGCCATAAAATCTGGTGCCAAAAAGACCTTTGATGTGTCCAAGAAAGTGGTGAAAACGGCGGTCAGGGGAGCAGTGAACACTCGGAAATGGGTTCGAAATCGAGTCAAGGATGTCAAAAATGTATTTACCGGTTAAACAAGGACTATCACGAATGCTTAATAAATTCTACTCAGATTTCGTGTAGAAATTGGCGAGGATCATATTGTCGATCTGGGTGATCGTGGGATCGACGTACGAATCGTAGAACAGAGCGGCGCCGTTGGTTTGTGGCAAGTAGAGGAAGACGAGGAACGCCGACTTCAGGAGCCAATAGGCAGGGATGTATCCCATTATGGCCTCGGCGAAGAAGTCAATCACGGAGAAGGACGCAAAAACGGTCCAGTAGATGAGCCATTTACGGTCGTCTTCGGTGCTCGACGTTCGGATAGCCTTAATAGCAACCAGATTAACTGTATCGCGCTTGCGCTGTCTTAATGCCTTCACGGAAGCGTATGCGGGGTACGCGAAGCCGCAGAAGTTGCACAGGAACTGGGCCAACGATCCAAGGATCAAGTAGAGGACCACGGTGACCGCGACGGCGTAGAATACCTGAAAAGATACGGTAGGTGAAACATTAATTACACGCCGAAACCACCTTCTCTCGTTTGACTCCGGTGGTCGTCTCGACTTTCTCAATCCAGCTCTTCAGTTTCGGGTTCTCCTGCTTGTAGAGGAACGCGGAAACGTGTTCGTTGATGGCAGAGAAGGGCCAGTTGTTGAGAAGATCCATTGCAGAGCCGTCGGTGCAGAAGACGCCGTCGTCGAGTGGGGCGGATGGCGAAAGCGCAGAATTTATAAGCGTGGAAGGCGAAAGAGAGCGATGCGACGTGTGAATCACGGCGCCTTTATGATAACGGCGTTCGGTGGACGAGCGAGAGGCGAAGAAACCGTTTGTGGAGCAGCGGATTATGGACGCGCTGGGTGAGAGGGACAGTTGCGGGAGTCACGTCAATCGCCGCCATTTCCCGCGTGGGTACGATTCTGAAACGGTTACAAGATCATTGCGCACAGGCCAACTCTCCTTTTTATGGATCGGATTCAGTGGACAACTTTAACTCTCACCTTTAAAAACTACCAGGACCTTTAAGGTTATTCTGAAATTGGAACTCGGCTCAATCTCAGAATCACAGAACAAGCTCAAACCCAACCTCCAAAAACGCTCTCAGTGTTCACATTGCCACTTCCAAATGAACCACCTGACCATCTCGCCACGATCCGCCTGACGCGCAACTAGAAAACGATCTCTGCGTGGAATTCGTGGACCAAGAGTGCGACCGACTGCCGCGAATCTCGCGTGCGCTTGTTTTGTTGTTGACCCCGTGTTCCCCTGTTTGTTCTCCCGCATTCCCGACCTTATCAGTTCTGTTTTCAGGACGCTTCCGATGGGCCTCTGCAAATGTCCGAAGCGCAAGGTCACGAACCTCTTCTGCTTTGAGCATCGCGTCAACGTATGCGAGAATTGCCTCGTAGAGAGCCACGAATCCTGCGTGGTACAGTCGTACCTCGCTTGGCTCACGGACTCCGACTTCGATCCCAACTGTACCCTCTGCAACCAACTTCTCGGAGCCGGGGAAACCGTCCGACTCCAGTGCCTTCGTAAGCCAAAAGTTGTGGGGAGACCTGACCTTATTTCAATATTTTGCAGATGTATTCCACTGGAATTGCTTGAATGCTCGCATGAAGGAGCTGCCAAGCACGACGGCTCCGGCTGGCTACACGTGCCCGTGCTGCAAGGAAGCGGTCTTCCCTGCTTCAAACCAAACATCGCCCGTTATCGACCGTCTCCGCATGACGTTGATGAAGGCGAACTGGGCCAGAAACGGACTTGGACACCCGATTTTGCCAGAGCTGGATCATATCCACGCACCGGAGCCAATTCTCGCGCCGCCACCAGTGAAGCCACCTCCGGCGAAAACTCCAAGAGATACGCCGACCGTTCTGGACGTCGATGGATACACCAACAATTATGCGCCCCCACAGGAAACCCAATTTACTTGTAAGTATTTCAGATTGCTATGAACTGTTCCTTTAAACTGATTTAAAAATTGATTTTATGCATTTCGTTTCCAGCTCGATCTAAAGGACCGATGAGCTTCGAAGAGCCGAATTCCGCTGAAAACAGCCATCTTCTTGGACGTGATGCCGATTCTCCAGAAAACAAATACAAGCGCCGGCCGGCCTCGGAATGGCTCACTCGTTGGTTCAGGTAAACCTCAAATGGTAGCTCTTCTGAGCCTCTTTATTACAGATCTCGCTTGGACCATCGCGGAGGAAGTCACATAGGAAGCAGCCGCAGGAAGGTCTTCATCGCGTTCCTGGTGCTCTTCGTGCTAATCACGTTCTTCACAATCCTTTCGCGTGGCGGATACCTTGGGCCATCTTCCGACGACCCCATGTTTGACCCCAAGGCGAACCCGCATATCAGAGCGGAGGAGGTCGTCGCCAGGGATTGGTAACCCTTAACATGTGTTGTGATATGTGTTCTGTGTATAATAATGGTTGTATGTAATGAGGGTGTATTTATCGACGGTAGGATATTAAGATGCAACTCAAAGATATTTAAAAAAACTTTTCTGACAATTTACTGGTCTTGTAATGTACGGCATAAATCTTTTCTGTCCCAAAAGTTCTGGTTAACGCGCAGGTTTCAATCCAAACAATCTTTGAAATACCAGATAGAAACAGTGTTCCCAGCGAAAACTGCTGACGATTGGATCTCTCGTGGTTATGAAGCAGGGGCTCCCGGCGCGAGTTTCCTGTGAGTGCGTTATCGACAGCGGTCACTAGAGAGAGGTTAGGAGTGATTGGCTGGAAGAACGAATGCTTGTTTGTGTCTTTGGTTGAATCGTGCAAAAACGACTTCGAAGAATCCTTGAATGTCCTATAATCTGATTTATGGCCATAAAACTAATTATGAAATCGCTTCCAGGGGTTAAGAATGCTTCGTGTCGGCTCGAAATTATCGAAGCCGCTACGAGCGCTTTCGAAGCAGCAGAAGCGCTCGCAAACGACCGCCGTCGCTCCAGAGAAATTCGAGGTCTTCATCGATGACAAGAAGGTCCTCGTTGAGCCGGGAATGACCATCCTCCAGGTGAGTCATCGGGTCGTTTCGGGTCGAGTCGTAAGCTGAGGAATTTCAGGCTTGCGCCCTCGTCGGAGTCGACATTCCCCGATTCTGCTACCACGATCGCCTATCGATTGCTGGAAACTGCCGCATGTGCCTCGTCGAAGTCGAAAAGTCCATGAAGGTGAGGACAGAAAATGGGGCACCTTTATATAAGAGTTATGTTCTAGCCCGTCGCCTCCTGCGCCATGCCAGTGATGAAGGGAATGAAGGTCAAGACCAACTCGGATTTCACGAAGAAGGCCCGCGAAGGAGTGATGGAATTCCTCCTGGTCAATCATCCCCTTGATTGCCCCATTTGCGACCAGGTAATTTCCCCGAACCAAAAATCATAACTTGCACAATAATCAATTCAGGGAGGCGAATGCGATCTTCAAGATCAGTCCATGGCTTTCGGAAGCGACCGCAGCCGTCACCAAAACGAATACGACGGCAAGCGCGCCGTCGAGGACAAGGACATCGGACCTCTCGTGAAGACCATCATGACCCGCTGTATCCAGTGTACCCGATGTGTCCGCTTCGCCAACGAAGTCGCCGGAGTTCCCGATTTTGGAACCACCGGCCGAGGAGCCGATATGCAGATCGGAACCTACGTCGACAAGCTCTTCGCTTCTGAGCTTTCTGGAAACGTCATCGATCTGTGCCCCGTCGGAGCCTTGACGAACAAACCTTACAGGTTTGCACGAAAAACCTATTCCAGCCTAACAAATATAATTTAGCTTCATGGCTCGCCCGTGGGAGACCAGAAAAACCGAATCCGTCGATGTCATGGACGCCACCGGATCAAACATCGTTGTCTCCCATCGCACCGGAGAAGTTCTTCGCGTTATCCCCAGAATGAACGACGTAAGTTAATGCTAATACTGGAGCTGATCTCTTAAAAATATTTCAGGACGTTAACGAGGAGTGGATCAGCGATAAGACGCGATTCGCCATTGACGGTCTTAAGCGCCAGCGCCTCCTCACTCCCATGGTCAAGGGAGCCAACGGAATGCTTGAGCACGCTTCATGGGAAGAGGCGCTCTTCTCCGTTGCGCAAATGCTCCGCGAAACTCCTGCTGCCAACGTCATTGGAATCACCGGAGGACTCCAGGATACCGGTTAGATTCTGCACTCAAACTTCATTTAATTAACATCCATCGTTTAGAATCGCTAGTCGCTTTCAAAGATCTGCTGAATCGCTTTAACTGCGAGAACGTTTACACCGAAGAACAGTATCCGACCTCATCTGGCGGATCTGACCTTCGCGCCAACTACCTTTTCAACGACACTTTCGTTGGAGTCGAAGACGCTGACTGCCTTCTCCTGGTCGGAACCAATCCTCGTTTTGAAGCCCCTGTACTGAACTCCCGAATCCGCAAGACCTTCCTGCACACCGACGTCGAGATCGGAGTCATCGGCAGTGAAGTTGAATTGACCTACGATTACGAATATCTTGGTCCCTCTGCCAAGGCTCTCGAGAACCTTGGAGAATTCGGAAAGGTTTGCTTCCTTAGCATAGTTTGACCCTCAATGTTAGCATTTCAGAAGCTGGCAGCCGCCAAGAAGCCCATGATCATCGTTGGAAGTGGAGCTCTTGCCGGACCTGAAGGCGATGCCCTCCTCGGAAAACTGCAGAAGATCGCTCAAAAACTCCCGAAGACCGAAGGTGAGAATAATCTTATTATTTCTGCGATTGAAAAAGGTGATATAGGTAAAGTGCTGAACGTTCTGCAGCGCTCTGCCGCTCAAACTGGAGCCATGGATATCGGCATGAAGTCGCTGACCGAGGCCGATCTGAAGAACGCCAAGTTCGTGTATCTTCTCGGCTCTGACGAAACTGGATTCACCCGCAAAGATTTCCACCCCAACGCGTTCATCGTATACCAAGGCCACCAGGGAGATGCGGGCGCTGAGCTCGCCGACGTTGTGCTTCCCGGAGCCGCGTACACCGAGAAGGACGGAATCTACGTCAACACCGAAGGCCGCCCTCAAAAGGGTTATCCGGCGGTCGCACCACCCGGAGAAGCCCGTCACGACTGGAAGATCCTTCGCGCTCTCTCTGAAGTCGCTGGCAAGAAGCTGCCTTACGATAACCTCCCGGAAGTTCGCCAGCGAATCTCCCAGGTCGCGCCGCACCTTGTCCGATTCGGCGACGTCGAGAGCAGCAGCTTCCAGAAGCAGGGATCCGAACTCGCTGCAGTAAGCTTAACTTGGATCTAACCTAAATCATGAATCACCTTTCAGGACAAATCCGTCGACGCCTCTTTGGAGGTTCCGCAGAAGGAACTGGCCGACTTCTTCCTAACAAATAGCGTTACTCGCTCTTCCCAAACCATGGTGGAATGCGTGCGATCAGCCCGCAAATACAAAGAACATCCTCATCTTGACACGACTCCACGAAAGCTGGCTTCTGCCTAGAGAAGATTCACAGTGACCAAATTTTTGTTTAATAGTAACTAGGCTTTCTTCGATAAAAATATAACTTGTGCTGTGTGTTTTCGTGTCGACGGATGGGTTCTTATAACCTGTATGTTCCATTCCTTTTATCACTTATTGTTCAATGTGTAGGCTTCACACTTTCATCGTTAGGTTTTACGCGCGAATATTTATGCAAGTCATCTTTGAACAAATTGTTTTATAGGGAACATGGATAATTACTCAAAGAAGCATCCAATCGGAGAAGCGATCACTGAGTCCATCGATGATCTTGAATCCATCGTTAAACAGGTACGGTTAATAATTTTGTCGCGGCTTGAAAACCTGAGTTTAGATGGTAGTTAAACTTCAAGAATCAAGCAAGGGAAAACAGCAACAGCAAGACAGCGAAACTTTGACCGAGCTGACAGCGCTCTTTGAACAGAAGATGCAATCCATGAACGCTTTGTATGCTAGAGGTGAGTACATTCCAGGGAGTTGCATCGGATTTAAAGGCGCGACTGCACGCGTCGAATGATTCCGTTGAAATGACGGTACAGACAGGATAGGTCCTCACTTTGTAGACGTCTGTGCGGAACCTTCCGCCCGGAATGACAGACAAAAGATGCCAATTAGTGTGTATCAAAAATAAAAAAAGGGATCCGCCAGACAGACTTTTGTCTGCCATCCACTCTATCGCATCATCCCTGGTGAGCGCTCCGCGAACGATCGGTCGGTTTTAGCGTTATTTGCATGGAAAACCGACCGGTCGTTTGTTTCGAAGCCGCTGAAGATGGTCGATTTCAGACTTTCGGTCAGTCGTCAGACAGAAACCGGCCCCTGTCTGGCGGATCCTTCTTTATTTTGACACACATTGTATGCACAGACTTGTGCTGTCTGGTTTCGAAAGTTATGCTGATTCACATTATTCTTACGATTACATGTTGATCAACATTCTTTCAGTTCCCAAGCACGTGGAACGCGAAGCTCACATTCGCGCGCTGGAAAAATCCGTCGAAAACAGAAACAATATAATTGAAGACGTAGAAAACCAACTGAAGGTGATCGAAGACGCACTGATTCATGTGATATTCGAGGTAACTACATGTTTTCTGGTTAATGATTATGATCTTTATCGTTTCAAGGGAAGCAAGAAAGTGAAAGCGGCTCGAACGGCAGCCAGAAACCCGCAGATGAGCGAAGATCTCGTTCGTTTCGCAAGCCAGATTAGCAAGTCCTATGCTGTGGCAGCGCCCAACTTCTGGCAAATCGGAGATCCACTCCGTCCGTATCCGACAGAGATCGACTTCGCGAAGAGCAAGCTGGCAGCTCCCAGGGTCAGTTTATTGTGTTTTTGACGTTAGGAGAAATATTTACCGCACCACAAGTCCAAGACTACTCTCAAACCCCTGATCTAATCCTTTCGCCCTCCGTTCTCGTGCGTCTCATGTTTTCGTAGGTGTTTACGTCCTAAACACGAAGGAATCGAAAAAATAGGACGTAAATCATTGAAATCTCCTTATTCAAATCTAATATTAATAACGTCCATATTAATCCCTCAAAATTACTCCTACACGCAAGTCTGCGGATTTTGACTGAGGGTCCAAAAACGTCCTGCTTGTGATCCGATCGAATTTAGGTCCAGCCGGCGGCTCCAGCGCTCGCCCTCCTGAGATCGTCAAGTGCTAATGCCATGGGAATGCCGGGAATGCGTCCAGGAATGAGGAACATGTCACCTATGGGTTCTGCAATGCCTGGACAACCTCAATTTCAGAATGCCGGTGGGATGATTTCCCAGCGAGGTCAGTGGACCGGAAGCCCAGGCCGCGGAGGATACGGCACTTCAAGTCCCCGAGGAGGAGTTCGTCCGTTGACGCCGATGGGAAGCCAAGGAATGAACCCGATGGTCCGTTCCTCTTCGCCGCAGGTTCTCAACGCCAGGCGGATGTCCGGAACCGATCGGATGAGCAGCCCCGCAGGTCAGGCTATGAAGCAACGTCCCGCGCCGCCACCGGTGAGCAACGTGGAGAACATGAGCTCCGACTCCAGCTCCGAATCCAGCAGCGACGAAGCAAGCTGAGCAAGAAGCGGAAGCAACACCCAATGGTCTCAGGTCTCCAATCTCATGTTTGTATTTATTTCAATTTTTTGTAAATTGCGATGCAGGTTGTGCAGCTGTTATGTAGTTGTGGTAAAATAAGTGGTGAAAAGGCTTCAACTTAGAGATAACAACGGTGGCTGGGTCGAATCGAGATGAGTGGCGCAGTGACAGGGTTGGTGGATGGAGTTTAAACCATGACGATGTCCTTCTTGTCATGTCCAGTAAACCACTGGATGAAGATGTCTTTTAGGTCGCCTCGGATGGCCTGGTTGCACTTGTAGTAGATGAGGATTCGGATGGCGCTCGTGAACATGTACACGAAAGAGACCAGGTCCGAGAACGTCGTGTGGAATGTTGACGCCAAGTTCGGGTCCGTCGGGTGCTTCAACAGCGTCGAATCCGATCTAAACACGAACATCTTAGATTCCATATGAGTGTTTGTGCTAAGGTACCTCTCGAGAACGGTCAGGCACAAGTGGAGGCTGTTACTGAAGATGTAGCTGGTGACGATGGCGACCATCGTGTAGATGGCACTCTTCAGCGACGTGCTCATCTGGCTGCGCACTGAGGAGTTCTTGTGCACGAGGGCAGCTTGAATAATTGTTTCAGTTTACGACTCCCGTTTTAGTACTCACCCGTTGGGAGTCGCTCCTCGGATTCGGGCGTCGAAAGCGGCGCCATCTGCTGCTGCGAGTAGCGGCTCTTCGGGTCTTCGGTCGTCGCGCATTTGCCCTTCGCGGCGGTCGTTAGTCTTCGGACGATAATCTAAATCGGGGAAATTAAATGTTTCCAATTTGGAAGTCGCGTGGCCCGATTTTATGCCCCGAATCAGCGCGAAAAAGTTTAATCGGCACTTAAAAGTTTCAAACGACGTCGGGGGCTATTTCGGACTTCCGAAAATTCGAAGAATGGAGGAAACGGAAATGGGTTTTTGTGGAACGTTCACAAAGGAACGGGTATTTGGAAAGGGCAGCCACTTCTTGAATTCGAGAAAGAAGGAACGAAGATAAAGTGGGAAACGCACATGAAGCAAAAGAGTCCACACGCAAAAACGCGCTCGAACTGAGCTCCAAATCACGGATGACAAGATCCCGTTTGAGCACCGCTAAAGCCGGAAAAGAAACGGTTCAAAAACGCAATCAGCAAAAGTGGCCAAAGAACTGAAATTTGAAATCAGCAACTGGCCCTAATCTGTCATTTTTTATGCTGACTAGTCCTCCTAAAACTCGCTGTTTTTACGGCGCTCCTCGAAACTTCCGCAAATCTCTAATTTCCCACACCCTCCCAGTCTCCGGTCCCACGACCGACTTTCGTCATCCTTAGCAGACCTTTGCCACTAATTAAAACATCGCGGATTCATCTATTTTAGTTGCAAAACGCCGAGTTTAACTTGGCAGAACGACCTACCACATTGAAGATGACGAGGACGAAGAAGGGGACGACGGTTTGGATGATCGAGAGAAAGTGGAAGTCCAGGATGTAGTACACGTCGCTATCACGGACCCACTCGGCGGCGGACGCCGATTGAGTGCGGAAGAAGTCCGGACAGTTCGGGAACTCGTAGACCTTCGTGGCCCACCACGTGGGCAGCCGGAGGCAGATGCACACGCAGAGGGTCACCCCCATCATGATATACCTTCCTCGCCTGGAGTACATCTTCTTGAGTATGGTGTGGCTCGCATTCGCGATCCACACAAACCGTTCCAGAGTGGCGAATATGAGCATGTAGGGTATGGCGAGTTGGGTGATCCTGCTGAGCACCTAAAAGCGTTACAAGAGATAACCTGGGCATGTTCCCATCTTCCTTACGTAAGCAGGTATGATGTAAAGATGGTACAGGATGTATAGACTCTGAAAACAAGCGTGTTAGGGGAGATAAGAGTAAGATTAGAACTCACCTCAACGTGGAGGAAAACGACGGCGGCGTCTGTTCCGAAGAGGAGAATGTAGAGGGTGCACATCAGAGTGTCGAGGATCGCCAGGACCGTCGGATACAGCGTCGGAGGGGTGTTCGGGTACCTCCTGGTCAGGAACAGGTACACGAGGAGAAGATTTCCAAAGGTTCCCGCGGCGGCGATGGTCGAACTGAACATGAGGAAGATGAACCTGGCCAGCGTGTAGGTTTCATACTGAAAAGGGGGAGATTACTGTAGAAGTGAAAACTGCGCGCGAGAGTCAAACACAGATTAATTTTAGATTCTTGGAAAACGAAAGATGACAAATTCATCCGGATGACGGACGGATTGCGATCTTTGGCCGTTCGCAACTCCGATTTGTCATTTTTTTTCCGGCTTATTCGTCGTGTTTACGAGAGCGTCTTGGAGTGCGAGGTCTTAATTAACCCACTAGAGGACATCAAAAATCGTGAATTCGGGAGAAAAAGTGATCAAGTGTCGCAATAGGCCCTTCTCGAATTTGTCAAAAATGAATTATGACGACGAGTGGATCACCGCGAAAACTATTTGGATTCTTAAGCGACGCGATAATTAATTGCGGAGGGTTTCGCCGCTGCCGGCGCCGATTTCTAATCCACCCGAAAGGTTTCCTTTCAAGTTTCACCCTGACGTGATCCTGATCAGAGACTAGAATAGCCCGATTCGTTTCTGAACAAAGCGATTCTTAGAGGGCAAACTTGTGCACCGAAAGACAAAGGAGTTGCTTCTTAATTGCGCATAATAGCGGCGCGCCGGAATTAAAATTTCTGGAAATCGCAAAACAACAAAAGAAACTCACGTCGCCACAGCGCTCCTCGTCGCCCTCGATGATGTCGAAGTCGATTTGTAGAGACGTCGACGAAGCGGCCGAAGTCATCTGGAACAAGCAGAATTCGGGACTGGAAAAGAGGAAGTCGCGGAGGTACACGGAACACCGTGGGGGGATAAACACGCCGGCGGAAAATGGGTGTAAAGCCAGCAGAGGTTACCGTAGCTGCTGGTGAGCAATAAAAATCCAATGTAGACGAGCATTAAGTAGGGTAAAAGGGTAATAAAAGAGAAATATGGACTCGTGGCAAGCGCCGATTTCTAACCACCGACGCAAAAACACTGGACCCCTAACTTCTGAATCTTAAAACCCATTCGAGTTTAGATCAAAAGCCGCGCAGCAAAACAAACCATTAAAGGATCGGAATAAATCTTGGAACACAAAAGTTGAACAATCCAAATTTGAATAGGTGAATCAAAGACGGTCATAAGCCTCGAAAGCTTCTTCTTAAATACTTAAATCTGGAAATTCGAAGCACTCGCGGATTCCACGGACCCCCGCGAGGCGATGATTGCCGTTTATAAACAAACAAAACACTCCGCAAAACAACAAAAGTGGCATCGACGCGAAAGAGTTTCGGAACCACGAGGATGACCCCAATTAGGCGCGAGAAGCGGCGCCACAAGCTGCAATCCTTGTGCCCCTTTGCCAATTAGCCCGTTGCGGAAGGCGGTCCGCCGGCTTCCGCGCGCCGCACTTCGACTTCGGTTTTATCGTGCGCTCATCATCTGCATAAAAGTTTATAACGGGAAACGGGCGCTTCGAGCGTGATTAGCCACGCGCGCGTCGTGCCGCCCCAGATTAATCTGAGCTTCTGATTTAAGCCTCAAAACATCTTTTCTTCCAAGTTATCGAGTCAGACGGCGCTAATCCTCTGATCAACACGTCATTCGGAGTCACCAAAAAACAAGAAATCGCATAAAACGAAATGGAACTTCGAAGGAATCATGGGATTGCCATAAAGCGAGTTAATCGGCGCGCTTGATGAGGAAGCGGCGGAGGACGTGGAGGGATTTCGGAAGCCGGGATGTCAAGGGTCCTCTCCTTCTCCGCGTGCTAAGGAGCAAACGGAGCAAGCAAGGAGGAGCACTCAATCAATTGTACACCCTCTGGCTGGTAGTAATTAAATGAGGTCGTGACGGGTGCATTTAGGAATTAGGCGCAGGGCCGTTTCCTCTCCTCCAAGGCCTCTATTATCTTTAGGACGCGCGGTAAACATAGGCACATAGTTAAGAGTTCGGCCGGACGCTCGGATCGGACAGGGGTCGCCGGGATTTGTAGCAATTGGGAAGATTCGCCGACTTTGCCGCTGTCACGAAGTGAGAAAACAAGCAGGAAAGGTGACAAAGCTGACAGGAAAACGGAGATAAAAGAGTTCGGCGACAGCTGGACGCGGGAACGCGACCACATGCAACAAGGGGTTTCTGAAAACACTCGTCTTCGCTCCGCACCGCCCCCACCGCGGCTCATTTCAAGCTCCATAAGTTGCCAAGAACCGCGGTTTTATGCATATTTTGTTTATTCGGCGACCTGGGACATCGTCAGGCGGTCACTTTGTATCTTGGCTCGCCCGCCAGGGAACAGCACATCGGAGACTCTGCCGATCAGGGGCGGCAAGTGAGATGGATCTTCCCTGGTTAAGGGGCACTTCTGGGGCCGCTAATGATGGCGTTAGAAGACACAAACACGACAAATTGACGTGCGAAACGACTCGGCTGATTTAGGTGGATAAACACAGATCTTGACGGATCGGAACAGTTGCTTGGCGGCGACACCTTCCGACGCCTTGGGTCGTTTTATCGTAATCCGGTAGACGAATAAAAGGACTTACTTGGATGGAAACTCTATACAATTCGGTGCGGGCGCAAATAAGAAAATGGAGGGTTGACGGGAGAAAACAGAGATTTTAAGACAGATTGTAGTCCCGGACATGGGCGTGACACGATTTGGGGACGACCCGCTATAAACAGAACTGAAGGAAGCGGAACATCCGGCGGGATAGTTGACGTTTAGAGATAATTAAGGACTACTCGAAAGTACAGGAACCGGGCGCATGCAAACTGATGTGCTCCTCTTGAGTGGAGTGCCCAGAAAACCTTGGGAGATTCTGGTCTTAAAGAAGGCGGCGATAAGGAGAGATCTCGAGCAAAAACAAAGACAAAATCTGACGTCGCAAGGTTCTCCCCCTCCTTCGAGGCTACCGTATCCAATGTTTATAGGAGAGGAAGTAGGAGAGAAGCTGGATCAAGCAGAACTTGTCCGTAACCAGCTGTCACCCGCGGTTTCCAAATGTTTTCAGAGACCGAAGATCTCTAATTTATGAGTCTGCTCGTTGACCTACCGTAACCCCGACGACCCAGGAAATGGAATATTGGGTTTGCGAGTTTCTTGAATTCTAAACAAAAGCAGTTTAAAAGAAAAGTGGAATTGCTCCTCAAAGAGGGCCCCATTTAAGACGTTTTCTTCGTTAGTCACGTGCACCTAGAAAACAACAGAATCGGCGCAAAGAAGCACGTAAACATGCGTCTAAATTAGATTTTCGCCAGTGGGCCTTTTTTCGAAACATAACCCAAGGGCTGAAAACACCTGCAAACTGTCCGGTCTAGCCTAATTATCGGTCGCTTCGCCTCTCTCTTTGTGTGCTTATCCCCACCGCGAAAACAAAATTTAATATCACAAAAACCAAATTAGTCCTCTGCATCTTACGGGGGACGCCGTGCGTTGTTGTAGCAAATTGCTCCAATTGGAAATTTCAAAAATAAAAGGACTTTTTTGAGTCGTAAACATATTTGGCTAAACCGAATACTTTAAACGTGTTTCTCTGAAAAAAGTCTTAAAAACAGTGTTCTCCTTAAGTGGCTTCCGTTCACGCTCCGACTCCTGCACCGGGGTCAAAACAAGTTTAAACCGGAAGGCAACGAAGGACGCGTTTAGAACGACATTATATTCAATTGACATCGTTAGCAAGGTCCGAATAACGCAAACTTTGTTCCTAATTTGTAAAATTCTCGTCGTTCTCTGTTTTGTTTGTCCAGACTCCGTTATTCGTAAAGATTTTTTCGAAGTAATTAATGAAACTTTCTCCGTCCTGAAGTTTTGAAAACAGGAACTTCTATTTTTGCAGACTTCTCGAATCGTTTCCTGGGACGTCAGAGTCCCAACTTTGTCCCTATATTAATTTTGTTTTCGCGAGCAAACGACACGTTCCGCAAACAGGGTTTGTCTTCGTTTCCAGCCTTTTCACCACTTCTGATCCTAACGAACTTCATCGTGTAGTCAAGAATAAGCATTTAAAGCACCAGAGCTCGTAAACAGCCGCGAACCTCTCCAAAGTGACCAGAGAATCTTCAGCGTTCGCCAGCGGAAATCAACTCTACCGTAATCCCAAACTTGAGAACATCAAAACTCAATTCGGCGGACCGAAAAGTGAATCTAATCCGGCGACGACGTTAACTTACCCTCTGGATTCGATTCTTCCACTTCGGTCGCACTTAAAGTGGCGCTGATTTACGCGGATTAGTCACTCGGGCTTGAAATCCCCGAGGTGCCCTTGGGTGCGCTAGTCGGGGAGCGCCAGATAACCGGAAGAGATTCGCGGAACGGGTGAAGGTGGTGCAGAATCCGCAGCGCAAATTCGATTTAACGGGCCGGGGGCACACCTCAACGAGGACGACCCATTTGAATGGAAGTAATCTGGCGCCGGCGGAGAGAAGCAATCAGATTAGGACGAGAAGTGACGGAGGACGCACCCGGATACCCTTCGGGAGAGTAGTCCTGGATGGACGAGTTGCAGTAGGAGAGGCCATAGGGAGGAGATTAGCTTCGGAGTGAGCGGAGGAGGAAGAAGAATTTGTGCCACTTCACAGAGATTGACAGTACGAGAGAGCCAACGTCTGGCTACAGTAACCTCCACAGCCGTCACTCACGCACACATCAACTTAAACTGATGTCCTCCCTCAATTATTCCCTAAATAGCATCAGCAGAGGGACATTTCAGCCCGACCTCCGCTCCCGACTTCTCCTCTAATTCACCGAGGACTCATTTGAAACATTTAAGAGATCATCGGCAACTCCTCTTAAGCTTCTGTCAGTCAAGCAGACCAAAATTTCCAATTTGAGTCGTTCTTCCGCCTACTTGGTCTCCTTTTTTGTCAATCAACGCGTCGCTGCAAGCGCAAAAACCGGCGAAATTAAAACATTCCACGGAAATGAGAAACACGCGCCGGACCCTCGACTTCGCGCGCCTTCCGAGGAGCTCCCATCTTCCGTCCCCGTAATCTGCGGTCTCGAGGCGCGCATCCGTTGCCTAAATTAATCCGCCGAGTGTTGGCAAAACAGATTTATAACAAGGCGGCGTCGAACCTTTTGTTCATCGCTAAGAAAACTTGCCGCCGTCCGAGCGTCATTAATTTCCTCCCGACGCTAGATTGATCTGTTTGATATCGCAGAACCGTGCCGATGCCACAACTTCCCCGATGTTGAGATATGATGGTTTATCTTGCAATGACAAAACAATAAAGCACCGCGCATTCTTGAGCAGAGTGGAAACTTGGAAGTCAAACAAAAATGTTAAATTAAACAATATTAATTACATAATAACAATGTATCAGTCCTAATGATGTCCGTTCTGGACGAATCCGTTCTCCGCAACCAAGAATCGTTTGTACTTGCGGCAGTATTGGGCGTCCACGCTTGTCAAGTAGTACGTCCCAGGGAAAAGCTTCAGTTTAGGCGACCAGTCGGCGTTTGGTTCTTTCGGAGCTGAAAAAAGCGACTCTTAGGATTCTTAGCCACGAGCTCAGAGCTCCCGACCGCTCAAAGCAAAAGGTGGAACCGAAATGAACGAAAAGAGACCAGACGGACAGTGTCTACAACATCGTCTACAGTTTCAAACAAGAGAGGACTCATTTAGCAGAATCCACTCAAGTGAACGGTCAGTCTCCCACTGCGCTTTAAGTAACTTACCATCCGTGGAGAGCATCACTTCGCGAGTCTTCAGAATCGCCGAGTAATCTTCCGGGCTAAACTCGCAGCGCTCGTTCAACTGTTCCAAAGCTTCTTTGCACACGCTCCTCATTCTCACAAGAGCTTTTCCGGGAGTGATTCTAAACGAGAACATCCCACTGGCGCTTCCGCTTCCGTAGGAGAACAGAAGCACACGATGCTTTTCGAAGTTTTCAGGTAGCCTAAAGCACTGTGTTAATTGTGAAATCTAAATCGCTTAACGCTTCTTACTTGGCGAAAAGAGCAAATAGTTGGGCGTAAAGCGAGGGAGTATACATATTGCCGATCCTTTTGTTAAAAGTCAAATAATTAAGTGTCTTCGAAGTCCATTCTTTCTCGGTGACCTTCAGCCAAAACGTCATGAAATCTCTGTCCGTTAAATATTTCTTCAAGTCCATTAAATTCGATTTTCTAAAAGTTTCATAGTTAGGGTGAATGACTGATTTGGCTAGCCCACTCATATTCCGCCAATTTCTTCAGATCAGCTTCTTCCGCCTTAAATTTTCCTTCGACGAAGTCCGTCAAAACTAATCTTCCGAAAGCCTTCTCCACAAGTCGAGCGAAAGGACTGTGGAATGCGACGGAATCGAATGATTCAAGTGAAATTTCTAAAATTGTAAGGTTTGAAAACGGTCGCTTAAGATGAGTTTACCTTCGTTGAAATATTCCTTCATCTCTTCTTTCAGCTTCTTGTAGCACTCGTCAAGTGCGCCAACGTAAGCCTGAAGGCTGGTTTGTCCGTTCACCGTTGGATATTCGGTGTTCATCGGCTTCAAAGGTTTGCAGAAATCGTTGTTATTCGCCATGTAAATTCCGGTAGCGGGACAAAAAACGACGGGCGCGTTAGGTCCAACAAGAATCGCGATAGCTCCAGCGCCTCCAGTTGGTCTCGCGGGTCCCTCTTCGTACACAGCAATGTCCGACATCACTGCGATTCCCCATTTATCTAGATAAAAACACTTTCGAATCTTCCGAAACTTTTCAAGACTTACTTTTGAATCCATTCGACCGCACCCAATTGATCGCATCCAGCAGGGCTTCGGTTCCTCCGTAGCACGCGTTCTTCACATCGACTCCGTGGATGTTGTGGTTTCCGGAAGCCGCGAACAGGTCCATCAAATACGTCTTCACGCTCTTGCTCTTGTCGGTTTCGCTTTCGGTTCCTACTGCCATAAATCCAATTCTTTTCGGGTCCACTTCGTACTTCTCCAGCAACCTTTGGGTTACCGTCAGCGCGAGCGAATTGACGTCTTCGTTGTCCCCGCAAAATCCCATTTCGTCTTGTCCCAGGCCTATCGTGTGCTTCTCGGGCTTGACTTTCATATACTACAAAAAACTAATAAGTAGCTGAATGCAAACTAATCGACTCACCTCTGCAAGACGAATTTGGCTGACGTAGTTTCCCGGGAAGTAGAATTCGATGCCCAGGATCCCAACATCCTTGGGCAGTGTTTCAGGTATACCCGGCATATCTAAAACGACAAGCCTTTAGTTGGGATCTACGAAACGAAATCGGTTTAATCGCAAGCATCGTAAATGAGTAAACAGGTATGAGCGCTGATTTCAACAAAAGGGCGCGATTAAATAACCATCGCAGCAAAGGAAAAGAACGTCGAATGATAGTTGCGGGGAAGGCTAAATCACACGTAACGATCTAGCGCGGCTCCTCACAAATATGCAGATTGTCCGTGTAGATTCCGCGCCGCGCTGGTTACACAGCGGAAGGATGCCAAGCCGCGGTCTCTAAAGACCGCTTTAAACAAATGCGGGCGCGATGAGAAGCGATACAGTAAGTCGATTCGAAGCATAATCTTGAGCTCCGAAAGATCCCCGCTCTTTTAATCTCATTCCGGAACAAGTTTCGTGCTTGTTTAATCTGCAGAACGAAAATGGGAAGATGGAAATGAGGTGCAACGAACACCACCATATGCTTCGTTTTTGGTCCATGTAGTTTCTTCGATCCTGAATGATGAAAACTGATCAATCCAGTCAATAGCAGTTCCAGTCAAACGAGCCTAGAGCTCATCTGTGTCCACCACAGAGGAAAGCTGTGCGAAGGTCACATAAAGGGCTCCATGAGGTTAAAGGATCGAAATCTTGCTGGTGGCGGAAGGACTCGCGATCTATTTTGCAGTTTTCCACAAGCTCGGCCTGGATCTGTTCCCAAACACCTCCGACCAGCTCGAATCTCCGAAAGCCATTGCCGCACTTTGATCGCGAGCGAACTTGTGAAATCTCGAGTTTGTTTCAAAAAGCGAGTCCCGCCGCGAGCATCCTTCCACCTCTTTTGCACCATAAGCTCTGAATTTAGGCATTCGTGAACGTCCTTCCCTCGGTGATTCGTCCGAAACCCTTTTAGCTGCTGAAATTTTAGATTTTGTGTGAAAATAATGTTGTGCGAGATTTATTCCCGTTGAAGTTGGCGCTATTTCGTAAGTTTAGATCAATCTGTAGCTCGTTTAAGGTGCCATTTTTGCTGTAACATTGTTCGCGATGAGTCTAAACTTGATGGTTGGGATTCGTCGTGTAATTTCTGTTAGGGCGCCTTCTAAATACCGTTATGCGGTCTGGCAATTAGCTGCGAACTCCTACTGCGCGAAATTCGAGATTGCGCGCTTGTTTCTAGTATGCAAACTCATGTAAATTAAATCTCAGGGTCAATTCTTAGACATCAAGGACGTCAACATGTCGGACGGAGGTGCTCTACCCATCGATGTGAAGGAAAGCCTTCAGAAGGTTTTGAAGTCGGCCCTCATCGCCGACGGACTTGCGCGCGGACTTCATGAGGCCGCCAAGGCCCTCGACAAGCGTCAAGCCCACTTCTGCGTGCTCGCCAGCAACTGCGACGAGCCCCAGTACGTCCGCCTTGTCGAAGCCCTCTGCCAGAAGCACGAGATCCCCCTTATTAAGGTACGTTTGTCCCCTCTTTTCCTAATTCTAGTCTTTTCTTCAGGTCGAAAACAAGAAGGAGCTTGGCGAGTGGGCTGGCCTCTTCAAGATGGACAAGGAAATGAAGGCCCGCAAGATCGTCGGCTGCTCCTGCGCCGTCGTCAAGGACTGGGGACGTGATGACCAGGCCCGCGTCTCGGTCCAGGAGTTCCTTGCTACTCTTCGCAAGTAATTGTTTGTTATACTTTGTTGTTGCTCATTGACATGTTTGTTGGCAAATAAATGTTGAGCCGTAATTGTCTTTCGTGGTCCCTTTCTATTAATCATTTTTAGCTATTTCAGAAAGTGGGAGAGATGAGGCTTGGGTCGTGTTCAGTTGACATGTGAGTCTCTTTGGTTATTTAGGTGACGTGCGAGAATCTGTCTGAGGCTCCAAGCTTAAGCTGGATTGTAGTTCTTTAGGTCGATCGGACTGAGATTGGGTCGAGTTAGTTATGTCAGATTGGTAACACCAGGTCGTCGTCGCTATCAGGGTTTGCAGAAGAAAGAAGTTCTTTAGAAAATCGAGCCGAAGAGCAATCAAATGACTTGCTTCGGCTGTTCGGTTCGTGGAGAGTTGCAGTACTTCAACGTCTTGCCGAAGCTATCACGGGCGCAGGCGACGACTGTAACCACTGGCGCTTGTGTGCTCCAGCCGGATCTACTTGCTTCGTCTTCTTAGGTGCTCGACTGACCTCTGCTCCACTCAAGTGTCCAGCAGATGCCATTGGAAAGGAATGAAACCCAGTTCCAACTGATCGAGACTTCAACGTCTAGACATAACATCACATTCAATTAGCCGATTGACAATGTCTGAACTTCACGTACGCGGTCAAAGAGAGTTAGTTCGTTTTTTGGACCAGGATGAGCGTCTTCAAAGCAACAATTAGCACAAAAATATAAATACAAGTTATACAACAATCAATATATCACAAACAATCTCAAACGTCTTGGTCGGAGTTCGGGAGTGGAGAGGTCAGCTCAGGTTGGTGCTAGGTGTTGTCGTAGAAGCTGTCCGTGTTTCCTGTCGGGATGTGTCGTCCTCGGCTGTTGGTATTTCTGGAGGCGCGGTCGGCGGAGGGGGAGGTGGGATCATTTCGGACAACTGGGGCGGAGGGAGGCTTGGAAGCGACTTCATCTGCGTTCGGGAGATTGGTTCCTAAACGACTCCAATTAGAAACCGGCAAGAGAAAGGCTCGATTCGATGAGTGGTGAAGCACAACAGCGGTAAGGTTTGAAGCAAAAAAGGAATAAGAGGTGTAAAATGTACCAAATAGTAGTTATCCCCGATCCCAGGAGTGGACGGCGCCGCTGGCAATCTTCCTTCAGAGCTTGGCGTTGAGGCGTGAATGGACCCTAAAATGGACAAGAACACGTAGACGACACCGTTACAAACACCACAGTTAAACATTAATGCCGTTGAAAAAAGGTAAAAAGGTAAAATTGACATGAAAAGCGTGGAAAGGAACAGAAGACGTACCTTCAGAACTTCGACTATGCGAACTGACTGGCCGCGATTTTTGAATTCTTTCGATATCCCGCATAGTTCCTCCGAGTTGTTGGACGGAGTTTGTGGCAGCGCTCGAAGAACTCGTGGAGCGCATGATAGGATTGATAATCTGTCGGACGCGCTCCGCTGCGGAAGGTGAGTTCTGCTGATTACTGGATCCGGAGGTGTTCAAGCTGTTCGATGCGGAATTCTTGAGGTCGATAAGATTCTGCAGCTCAAGGCCAGCACCGGGTCCCATGTGAACGATGTGGACAAAGTCGGACGGGCCACTGATAGGCAACGCACTTCGACGGTCTCCAGGCCTAAAAAAAGCGATTTTAGATACTCCTTCAGCCGTTTGAACACTTACTTTTGGTCGTCGCGTCCCGTTTTCACCGAAAGTTTCCTCCTCGGTTTCCGGAATCCTTTGAATGAAGTTTCGGACATCATGCCGCCAGAGTTGGAGGGAAGGGAATCTCCTCGATTCCCCCAGTTGGGAATGTTCAGGAGATCTTCGTCGGCAACGATCTCTGATAGAAGCACCAGGAAAGGAGCGTCGTTAACCATGCAGAGAAGCAAATTTGGGTGAAGGCTAAGAGGCTGTGCCTTTCTCAAGTTGATGGTTTGAATCCATTCGGCGCTGCGAACGTTGAAAACATCGACTTGCATTTCGGAGAAAACGCAGAGATAAGGAGCAGTATAAGCGAAGCCGGTATTTGGGAACTGACACGGCGAGCAGGGGAACATAAGCTCTTGTGAACGAGAACGGCGGCCTGCAACAATACAATAAGGCTGTTGGAGTAGAAAGTAATAGGCTCACCGTCAGCAGTCACATAAATGCCGATCTTCGAGAACACCAGGAGATACTCCTTAACGTCAGTAGTGCTCACGTCGATCATAAGATGAGCATCATACTGACTCGAATTGAGGAACTGCAGGGAAGCATCTTCAAAGTTCACAAGCGCTAAATTTACAAAAAAATAAATTCAAGAACCCTTTTAATTTGCTTACCGGACTGCGAATGGTCATTCAAATTCCACATGCGAAATCCGGTCATCCAACCAACGCACAAGGTTCCGTTGTTGATGGACACCGACTGCGGCGTTCCGGGCATCGCGTAGTCCCTCACTTTGTGGTGGCGCTTGTCCGAACGATCTATTCTGAACACCGTAACGGACTTCTTCACTGCAACACAGAAGAAGAATCCATTGTCCGTTGAGGAGCTTCCGCGGCCTACGGAGAACGCGTGGCAGTTCTTCGTATCGGGGACCTTGATCCACTTCAACTCACGGCCATCGATAGCGGCAACAGGGATCAAGCGAATATGCCTATCTCGGCTAGGTCCGACCAGGACCACAAGCAACTAAAAAGCAGAAATTTAGAATATTTGAAACTAAACACCTCTGACCTGTTCGTCCGCGATGTATTCCACCTTCTCGACGCAGCGTTTGTTGTTCTCCTTTTCGCCACCCACAGCCACAAGTCTCTGAAACCAGCAAAAATGAGCAAACTCAAGGCCAAGGTGCAATTTGGCACAATTTGGACTTTCCGGTTTTAATTGACCGAGACCTTTCAAATGCACCAAGTCACTTCTTAGTAAGCAATGAAGCACGAAACAAGGCCTTCCTAAAATGATTCTAAATGTCTTAGGGAAACAATTTTCGTGTTTTTAATATCTTCGATGATGTGTCGAGTCGATTTGCAGCTCCTACGGACCTCTACAACTTTTCTTAACACACTTTGAGTTCAGAGAAAAACTGACGGAAGAGGCCATCCAGTATCATGATATTATACTCAGATAGAAGCATCCTCCCACTCGAAGAGTTCAAATAATTTTTCTAATGCACGACTCCAGTTAATCTCACCTCTCGATCCAACTCGACGGCTCTCAGGCCAATATCATCGAATCCAATGACGAATCGGTTCTTGTCGATAATAGTGGCGCATCGGGCACTTCGCAGCTCTGACAGCATTTGGGTGTCCAGGACGTCCTTGACGACAAAAGCGCTTTTGTCGGCTAGCTTCGACTTCTTATGCAGGATCTTGAGCTCGTTGAGCGCGACAACCCATTTCTTCTTCTCTTCAGCGTTATCGGCCATGAGCAAAGCGTACTGCTTGGTAATAGATCCGTCCGAGAGGTTACTGGAAGAGCTACCCGTAGAACCCATGGTGTGCCTCGAGAAGGCTGCGTTCCCATGGATCTGGCTCGTCGTTATTCGGAAGATCTTGGGAAGGTCGCTCTTCGAAGCATGGATGACATCGGCAGCATTGACGCTAGAAACGGAGAAGTCGGGATCCCTCATGTCAAGAACCTGTAAACGAAAAATTAAAATAAGAATAAAATTTTTGACAAACCTGGCGAATAACAGGCTGGATAGTCGTGGGATGGCCGTGCCTATCAAGACTGCAGTCGTAGAGGTACAGCTTGAAGTCACACACTGCCACATAAGTCGACTGCCAACCGCGTTTCACTCCAGCAGGTTTCGGAGTTTTCACCAAACCTTCGTATGCTGTTCCGATGCCCCGCTGCGGATCAATTCCCATCGGCCTTTTAGAATCTGGAGGCACAGGACACGACAACGGAATTTTGGAAGCACATCCAATATGGCAGGCATACTGGCAGTCACGGCAAAAAAGACCTGAATGATAAAAAGCTATAGGAAACCTTATCTTCAAAGTCCAGTTTACCTTGCCGGTCTAGCCCAACGAGGATAGAGGTACAGTGAGCACACTTTGTAGGCGCATTCAAGTTGATGTGCGCGAACAAGTGGGTTTTGCCGTTCAGTGCTTCGTTGAGGCTGTAAGAACCCTTGTGGTTGCGTTGCGCCAAACTCTGGGAGTAGCTATCACGTTGCTGCTGGACCGCCGAAGGGGAAGCCGCCGCCGAAGGTGTTGGTGTCCTAGTGTTCTCGTAAGCAGGAGGCGGCGGATAGCTCCGGAGGATTTGTGAGTTCGAGATTTCGTACTCACTCGGAACCGATGTCGACATCCCATCTTCGGGAATGCGCTCCCGTTCGCCGATCATCCTAAAGAAACTCTGAGGATGAGCGTCAGGAATGTCGATCGAAGTCCTGGTTCCATACTGCACCGACGCAGTTCTCCTAAGAGCTTCGTTCTCCATCTTAACACGCTCCATCTCGCGCTTCAGATCAGCGATCTGCAAAGATAAATTGTGAATGCAAGATCTTGGCCACATAACAAACCGTTTTGTCGTTTTCGTCCAGGCGGTTCTTAGCGGCAATGTGCGCCGATCGCAGCTTCGAAAGATCCTCTTCCACCCGCTGCTTGGCCTTGATCTCTTCCTGCAGGCTTTGTTTGGTCTCCAGGAGCTCGTACTTCGCTTGTTTGCTCATACGACGAGATCCCCAATCCCTCTCACCATTGGAGGCTTGAACTCCGTTATAAGGTGCTGAAATATTGAATTATGAAAAACTCGCTTTAATTTACGCTTACAAAGAGCTGGAGCTCTGCCATTGGTGGCATGAATAGGCTCTTTCAAAGCGGCCATTTCACCAGCCAAACGAGCAGCGAAGTTCTAAAACAGATAACTTAAACCAAGTATTGCGAAAATGAACGGACCTGCAACGTTTCGCGAGCATCGTTTTGGTCATTAACCCACTGAACAAGTTCCTGCAGCTCCAAAACATTCAACCCTGAGAATTCCGAAGATCGAGCCATTACGGCGTTCTGGGACTGCTCCATTTCGGCTTTGATGATCTTGAGTTCTTCGTTTTCGGTGGTGAGTTTAACGTTTTCGTCTTCCAGCGACTTGATCCGGCGGCTATAGAGATTCTCAATGCTCGTGATGTGATCCTCGTTCTTCTTTGTCCATTCTAGTTTGTCCGCGTCGTACTGAAGTCGAAGTTCATGCATTTCAGCCAGCTTCTGGTCGATCTGCTTCTGAAGTTCGTTCGTCCTGTTCTGCCAGTATTCGGTTGATTCGGTCATCGAGGCGTTCTGCGACTGTTCCATTTCGGTTTTGATGACGTTGAGCTCTTCGTTCTCCGTTCTCAGCCTGCTGTTTTCGGTTTCGAGTGCTCGGAGCCGATTTGTGTACTGATCCTAAGTAGGTTTCTCTCATGACCTATATTCCTGTTGTACCTAACAAACCTCAATGTCGGCGATATGCTCTTCGTTGTTTCTCGTCCATTCCAAGCGATCCTCTTCGTATTTCCTTCGTAGTTCTTGAATATCAGCCTGTTTTTGGTCCACTTGGGCCTGAAGGTCGTTAGCGAAATTCTGCCAATAGCCAGCATCTCCGCCAGCTGCGTTCTGATGTGGCTCCTGGGCACCGGCATCTCCATTTCCTTCGTTCTCCTTCGGATACGTAAAGGTGAAACCAATGAAGGGGAGATGATGACCAGTGAAGGCAGCAGATCTGGGCGGCCTTTGCGCCTCGCTTGGTGCGAAGTCGTCAGCCACAGATTCCACGTCGAAATTGGACGTGTCGGTAGGACTAGAGAGTTCTGGACGGAATGGCGGAGTTGCTGAAAATCAAGAGTTTAAAAAGTCTTCCTATAACATATCTTACCTTCATGGAGTGTATCCCAATCAATTCCAGTGAAGAACGGATGTTGCCGGAAGTCAGAAAGGCCGTTTCTTCCAAACCTGGTTTCACGGGGGCAGATAAGCTTGTTCATGAGGTCCTTGGCTTCTGGACTAACGGCAGCTCCATCCCAACCGGCTTCATCGTCATGGAAATTTAAAGTATCCTAAACAGCAGGTTTAGCTAAAAAAACATGGGAAATCCTAATACCTCGTGGTTCATAATTTTACCGTAGGTTTCAGTGAGGTTCTCGGAATAAAAAGGCGTTTCCCCGTAAAGCATCTCATACATGAGGACACCCAAGGACCACCAGTCGCACTCGGCTCCGTAACGATCTCTTCCGTCCTCCATTGCCTATAACATCACATTCTAAGCCATACAAACCTAAGCTGAAATCAATCTTACCCTGAGAATTTCGGGAGAAATGTAATCTGGCGTGCCCACAGCGATGTTTGACACCACGGTTCCATCAGGCTGTATCTTTAAACAGCTTCCGAAATCCGCCAGTCGTATGTGGCCATCCTGGTCCAGCAAGATGTTGTCAGGCTTGATATCTCTATGGACATATCCTAGCCTGTGAACCGAATTGATCGCCAGAACGATTTCGGCTATGTAAAACTTGGCCATATCTTCGGGAACCCGGTAGTCATCGAATTTCGCGGCAAACGTCAGAAGATCACCACCGCCGTAGTAATCCATGATGAAATACTGTAAGATTTAGCCAATATCATTAGGAACATGATAATCTAAAATCCTTACTAAGTTATCGTTGTCTTGAAAAGCAAAATGAAGATTGGCGATCCACCTACGGTCTCCGTAAACCATAACGTCCCGTTCTTCATTAAAGCAAGCCGTACCCGCACGTTTCAGCATTTCCCACTTGTTCAGGATTTTCATGGCGTAGACCTAATGAAACAGCTAAGATTAAAAATAACTTGAAAACGTTCTTACATTTTCAGTTTGGCGCATGTTTACGAGCGCCACTTGGCCGAATGCCCCGCGTCCAATGACCCGGACGACTTCAAAATCATCTCTCGACAGCCTTAGAGATTTGACCCTCTGTATAAACGGCCTATCTGAAACGGGAATATTGAAACTAAGGGGGAGAATGAAACTAAGACTTACATTGGTTTATGAAGTCCGATACGGTATTTTCCCTCCGAAGAGTCGAGTTTGCACATTCGTCGTAGAGGCAAACGGCGACATCGAGGAGTGCTTCGAAGGAAATGGCCTCGTCGTTGCGGGCCTGAGGCGCCCTGGTGTAGAGCCGTTCGAGCTCTTTAAGCCGCTCCCTAATGATCTCATCGCCCATCTCTGAAACACAAAATAAAGAAAAATTTAACGATCTCGGGGAGGCGGATACCTGCACTATAAGAACACGTTCGAACTTATAAATATCGAGAGATCGCAGATTCCGGCATTATCCTGCGGCCGCTTGCGATTTAGCAATTCTTTCTTCTCGAAAAGAATCTCGGTGCCAAAATCCTGCGGCTTCTGAAACGCAAAATTCAAATCAAGTTTCATTTGATGATTCCGTATGGATCACGTGGGGTGGAACAAAGTTAATAGAAAAGCGCCCCTCCGCTGTTTCAAAACAAAGTCGTGTCAGGCCCGTTCGTGCGTTCATGTGGCCTTTTGGCCGCCGCGATGCCTGCTCCTCCTCGCGAGGACGAAAGAGGACGATTTGGCTGCTCACGGACCATAGCGCAACGCGAAACAAATACCACACGCGACACGACCAGCCGGAAAATCGATCTGGAGATTTTATGAAGGCACCGAAGGCACGAATACATGTGTTAGGCGTGTAATCGAGCGCCGCCGGGCGGCGGAAGCCCGGTGAAAGTTTCAAATTTGGGGGACAGGAGCGCGATTTCCGAAAAGACGAATCACGTCGGCGAGTGGATCGATTCGAATTGCCGCATCGCGTTCCTTTGTGGTGGCGCCGGGATGTGATAAATCAATGAAACGCGAACGAATCCACGGCACGATGACCACGAGAAGTGGAAGAGATCAATCAATAAACATCGATTACATCAGAGATACAGGAGAAGGCTAGATTTACGCTGTCGGCCTCGGCCTTGCACGGCCGTACTGCACCACGCCGCTCGGCCGGCGGTCGTCGACGGTCGCTCGTATACTCGACTGTCATCTCCTCGATGCTGAGAGCAGCATAAACAGAAGAGTCGCCGAGAGGCACTGGCCCAGCAGTAAGTTGCGCAGAGCCCCTTCTGTCCACAGTTCTTCTCCTCTGTCGTCGTAATAAATATGTACCGAAGAAGAAGAGATTGTCAGAGTTACGCCGCAACCACCAACCGACTGACGCGGAAGGTGCTCGAGCCGCGAGGAGATGTTTCTGCTGCCGAGGGAAAGTGCGGGCGGAGGGCTGCGGACGGGTCACCACCGGAATTACGCAAAAACCAGAAAAACCGCTGCTCGGGGGATTACGCGGCGCATGAGGAGGTTCAAATAGTTAACGCGCCCTGAATAGGCGCCGCAGCCGAGTAAAGTAAACACGAAATCCAGTTGTTGTTCCTTTAAGCCGCTGATAACTAGAAGAGGGCGCGAAAAAGGTCGCCAAGAGGACTGGATTTGCCCGTAATTCTCCCGCTTATCCTTGAGGTTCCTGAGTTTGAAATGGGACGACGCAGCAGATGGAGCAGATGGCAGAAGTGTCCCGCTGGTCACGAACCGTGAAAACGTTCAATGTCGGAAAGGGAGCAGCAGGGAACACGCTTGAAAGTGTCCCAATTGATTTAAGGCAACTTGTCACGCCAAAACATTATCGCAAGGGTGATGAATCAACCGCCGCCGGAGCCGAAACAATGTCGATCTTTCTGCATAAATCTCGAATTCTGGAGGTCCCATTTGTCAATTCAGCGTGGACATTCTCTTATGTTGTGGGAGGATCTTCTCTGGGGATGTCGGAAACAGCAGGACTCATTCTTGCGGATTTCTGGGAACATTCCTTGCGTTCTTGACCATCTCCGGATTCTTATCGTTTGTGATAGGCCAGCTCTCCACATTTGTTGTGTTTCCGTTTTCTCTCGTTCTCAGGTTAACTTCGTAGTCGAGTTGCGTCGAATTCGGCCACAACACAAGATCCCTTCCTCCCAGTGGAGTGACCAAACATCTCCGATCGACGGCGGCCGATGCGGGTCGCATTTTCAAATTTGAACGTGCGAGGGATAGCGTTCAGGAAATTCCGGTCAGGACGCAAATTAGGCTGACACCGTTGGCTGCGTATCATTGCCGATTCAACGTCGCTCGAACGTCGGCGCTCGCGAGTTTTCGATTTTTCGCGTGGAAGTACGAATTGCTGCCACTCGTTTCTTCGATTTCCTTA
>KN167011.1:40776-85490 GCA_000757745.1 Steinernema scapterisci | reverse complement strand
CGTCTGCTACATTTTGATTGTCTTGAAACTCACTATCCAAAAGGCGAAAACTGGGAATGTGAATATGGACAAGCAAGACATGGGAGTTTTGGTCTACGCCGCAATAGGATTTCTTGGAGATGTGTTAGGCTCGCTATGCTTTGGAGCCATCGTGCTGATGGAGGAGCGTGGGAGGAATCCTGACTTGGTTTTGCTGCTTTCTCAAGCAGCGGTTTTCTCATATGCTTTTATATTTGCTTGTGTGTCGCCGGTGGTTTATTTGGTTCTTAATAAGTAGGCTTTAGGATCTTAAAAGTCTTGGATTAAGGTTTTGCATGTGTTCAGGACGGTTCGAGAAGCAGTATTTAACGTTGGTGTCTGGAGGAGAGGTGATGTCGCTCCTGTCCTGCCAGTCTCCAGTATTAATCGGCCAGCAAGCAGGGAATGACCACTGTAGAAGGTTTTCGCTTAGCGAGAATCTTTCCATCAAATTCTGTGACAACAAGAACGGGACCACTCGTACCTCCAGTCTCCTTTGGACGTCCTTTGCGCTTATAACCGAAAAATGACAAGCACTCAAATTTTGTGGTAAAACTACTTTGTGAGAGGGCGAACTCTGGCTCAGAAGCGGGCTGTCGTCAACAGCTAAAAGATACAAAACTTGCGAGTTCACAGACCTCGTTGTTGTAAGTCGTTCGAATATTGACGGACTCAACTAGTATGGATTACACTAGACTTCTCCATGGCCTACCAAACATATTAGTATTTGTAGTCTTTTGCCCACTACACCTACGCATTTTATACGTAAGATTTGGCCTAAAACTAAGACAAATTTTACTTCGATTTAGATCTTTCTGACCAGCAAGGAATACCGTCTACCATCAAAATCGCTGCCACCAGATTATGATCCAAATGGAGATCTTCACTATCCTACTTATGCTTCACTATCCTACCAACATACCTTTTTATAGGACTGAGTATCTTATTCAAAAATGCCATATTCGGCGTTTCCCTCCATCTAATGGAGTACTCAGATTTTAGTCTTGTACCTCTAGGAGCCTTGGACGTTCTTTTAGCTCTGAATAGGGTTACTGTGATTTTTGTTGTTACCTATCCGAACGTCCTGGACTACGTAAGAACAAGCCCAACTTCTTCGAAAGCTCTAACACTCTTATTTCAGGTCTTACAAGTCCTAGTCTGGCTCTTGGGTTGCTTTATGTTGATTCTCCCAACGGTGCGCTTGACAGGCTTCCAGTTCAGCGACGACTTTTTGAGCTTATTCCCAGACATGGACAAGCCGTGGGAAAGAGAGTTTCTGACTTATGTCGTCTATTACCAGTTCATAAACACGTCCATAACCGTGAATTGCTGCGTCGCCATTATTATAAGACTGTTCTTGAAGAAGGCCCAGACCGGCCGGATGGGAATCAAAAGTCAGGAAGCAAAAATTCTGATTTTCGCGCTGGTCAGATTCTTGGGAGATGTCATAACAATTATATGTGTCCAGGCATCGACTATGTTGGGGTTTAGTGGAGGAGACATGACATTAGTTTATATTTTTATTTAGGCAATCGGATACCTCTACATGATAAACGTTGTGTGCTTGCCGCTGATCTTGTTTTTGGTTCTCAATCGGTGAGTTCATTTAAGTTTAACCTAGCTGAAAGCTGGTTTAGGAAACTGAGAAGGACAGTACTGAAGCTTAAGGAGACGAATCTAGTATAGATTGTGTCGACCCAAGGCCCGCAAGTGTCGCCGGCGTTTAAAAAGTGACAAGATGGAAACCGTGCGAATTCAACGTTTAGAAAGAGTTCAGGTTACGAGTGATGAAAATGGGCTTTTGAGGGAAATAAAGACATCTTAAAAAGGCTTAGAATCAACTTAGTTTTGGAGTGGCTCTTCAGTTGTTACGACGAGTATGTTTGTAGGAGTCCATTCACATGCGACAATCGTCTAATACCAAGAACGAGCTTGTTATCCTCAATTGCTAGAATGTATTCAATGCAGATATCCAATTTTCACGTTTTGGGTGTCTTGTTTTTGTGGGTTTTCCAAGTTTCAGATCTTTGATGGAACTTGTATTTTTGAATATGTCTACCTGATCCTAGTCCCCCTTTGCGGACCCATCCATCTCAGGCTTTTCTACGTAAAGCGCCTGAATCAACTTACTAGTTTCAATTTCGATTTTAGGTATTCGTCACCCAAAGGCTACAGGAAACTCCCCTGCTTTCGAATCATGGCCCAAATGGAGCTCTTATCGTGCCTTATGATTCCGTGCTGCCCATTTATAGCCTGTACCGCCCTATTCCATCAAACTCTTAACGGCGTCACGCTTCAACTGGTCAGCGTTTTTGACTGCACTGGTGTGCGCTTGGGTTCTATGGACCTGATGTTGGCTGTGAATAGAGTCAAAGTCATTCATGAGTTTGAGTGGTCGGAACTATTCGATTACGTGGGTTTTCATCTTTTGATCCTAGTCCCAAGTTGTGTTTCAGGCCTTTCAAGCCGTTGTATGGATACTGGGTTTAGCCTTATTTGTGATCTACCAAACGGGTCAAATCGGCTACACGTTTCCCGAAGACACTTACTTTATAACTCCAAACTTGGATCTCCCTTAGGAGAACCTCTATCAATCGTTTTTGGCTCATTTCGGCTTGGCTGCCACTGTCTCCACCTTCGCATGCCACGTTTCCATCATCGCCAAAATATCCATCCAGTTGGTCTATGTAGAAGAAGCGAAGGCGAAGCAAGACGTTTTTGGTTTTTCTGGTTTTCCGTTGTTTTGTTTCCCATGCGCTTTCCCAAGCCTCTCACACTTTCGAGGAACGGTATTTGACCGACTTTTCAATTTTAGCGCTTAGAATATAAGGGAAAAAGCTCGCGATATCCGCATCAGGACAAACACTGTTTGGGAGCGTTCTCAGTACCGATGTCGTTTTAGGAACATGTAATTTGAGGAACATGTAATTTTAGGAACATGTTTTGACCGAATCTGAGAAAAACGTAGAGCTCGTAGAAACCTAGAGTGCTCTTCACTTTACAATAACATGTATTTGTCAGTTTAATTGCGGTTAGACTTAGAAGCCCAATCGATAGCCGTCGGGTGTCCTCGCTCCAACAACGGTTTTCTCAGGTTTTGAATGCAAAGTTGCTAGTCGCGAGCTTTGAGTCTTTTGAAGCTTAGAACTGTTTTCCAAGATTTCAGATGCAAGCCGCAGAATACGTCCATCTAGTTCTTATACCACTATTCGGACCTATCCATCTTCGGCTCTTCTATGTAAATTTCTAAGCCTACCTCTAAAACAATTTTACCTTTTTTAGGTCTTTGCGACCCACAAAGACTTCCGTAAACACCTATGCTTTCGAATCCTCGCCCAAATCGAGCTCATGATGTGCTTAGCACTTCCGTGCTACGCATTGTTAGCATATAGCGCGATATTCCACCAAACCCTCAATGGTCTCACGCTCCAACTGGCCAACGTTCTTGACTGCGCCGGTGTGTGCCTAAGTGCCATGGACGTCATTTTGGCTGTGAATAGAGTCAAAGTCATTTTTTGGTTAAAGTGGTCAGACTTTATCGATTATGTAAGTTTTCATCTTTTGACCCTAATCCCAAGGTATGTTCCAGGCTTTCCAAGCCATCACGTGGATTCTAGGTTTGGTCTTATTTGGTTTTCTCCAAACTGGCAAAGTTGGCTACACGTTCTCTGAAGACACCTATTGCGTAGTCCCAAACTTGGATCTACCCTGGGAGAAAGTCTATTATTCCTTTTTGGTTTACTACACTTTGGCTTCCACTGTCGTCACGTTCGTCTGCTACATTTTGATTGTCTTGAAACTCACTATCCAAAAGGCGAAAACTGGAAAGGTGAATATGGATAAGCAAGACATGGGAGTTTTGGTCTACGCCGCAATAGGATTTATTGGTGAAGTGCTGGGCTCGCTCTGCTTCGCAGCCATCGTGCTGATGGAGGAGCGTGGGAGGAATCCTGACATGGTTCTTCTGCTTAATCAAGCAGCGGATTTCGTATTCGCTTTTTTATTTGCTTTTGTGTCGCCGGTGGTTTATTTGATTGTTAATAAGTAGGTTTACGGATCTTAAGGAGTCTTGGGTTACGGTTTTGCATGTGTTTAGGAGGGTTCGAGAAGCGGTATTTGACGTTGGTTTCTGGAGAAGAGGTGATGTCACTCCTGTGCTGCCAGGCTCCAGTAATATTCGATTAGCAAGAGGATCTGTTCAACCGTAGAAGTTGCCATTTGTATCGTTCTGTATCGTTAATGTTAATAAAAAATTTTACGATTTTTAATTTTCATAATTTTGTTAATAAATAAAAGTTCTCTAAACCGATAAAAGCAGCCCAGCTTGACCTAATCTACTGCCTTCTTAAATATCTAAATTGAAAAAAAATTTAAAATTGGCGTTTTTTGGTGCATCAGGTGCATTAGAAGCAAAAACAACGCCTTGTCTTTTGATGCACCTGTCCCAACTTTGTGAAATGAAACTCACAACTACCTAGTTTTAAATAGAAGCCCCACAGTTCCGCCCACAGGCCCGGGCGTGGTCAACGCGAATATTAGTACATCAGTCCCCATATACCCATTTTTGAAAGTGCAGTTTGGCAGAATTTGTATGGTGATTGTACCGATCACCTTAGTGTCATTTGGACGGATAAGCAAGTTATGACCGGCACTTTGAATTTGTGGTAAAAGTGCTTTCTACTATTGGTCCATAACTAGCTTTTCAGTAGCTACAATCTAAGATACAGATATCTGGCATTTCTGTAAGCATACAATCCCGTTTTCCTCCTCCATCTATCCTAGTTATTGTCAAGTATGGACCTGACTAGACTGCTCCTTGGCCTACCAAACATATTAGTATTTGTAGTCTTCTGTCCACTACACCTACGCATTTTATACGTAAGTTTCAGCCCAAAACTGAGACAAATTTTACTTCGGTTCAGGTCTTCCTGGCCAGCAAAGAATACCGCCGAAACCGCTGCTACCAGATTATGATACAAATGAAGATCTTCACTATCCTACTCTTACCGTTATACCTCTTTATGGGTCTCAGTATCTTACTCGAAAGCCCCATTTTTGGAATACCCCTTCGGCTGATGGAGTACTCAGATTTTAGCCTTGTACCTCTAGGAGCCTTGGACGTCCTTTTAGCTCTGAATAGGGTTATGGTAATCTTTGACGTTACCTATCCGAATGTTCTGGACTACGTAAGAACAAACCTTAGTTCTCGAAATGATCTAAAGCTCTGTTTCAGGTCTTGCAAGTCGTAGTCTGGCTCTTGGGTTGCTTTGTGTTGATTATTCCAACGCTGCGCTTGACCGGTTTCCAGTTCAGTGCCGACTTTTTGAGCTTATTCCCAGACATGGACAAGCAGTGGGAAAGCGAGTATCTAACTTATGCCGTCTACTACGAGCTTATCAATACTTCCTTTACCGTGATTTGCTACATCGCCATTATCATAAGACTGTTCTTGAAGAAAGCCAAGACAGGCCGGATGGGCATCAGTAATCACGAGGCCAAAATCCTGATTTTCTCGCTGGTCAGATTCTTGGGAGATGTGGTGACAGTTATATGTGTCCAGGCGTCAGCAATGTTGGAGTCTAGTGGAGAAAACATGACAGCAGTTTATATCTTGAGCCAGGCTATCGGATACCTCTACATGGTGAACTTTGTGTGCTTGCCTCCTATCTTGTTCTTGGTTCTTAATCGGTGGGTTTATTTAAGCTCAACCTAGCTAAAAGCTGGTTTAGGAAGCTGAGGAGGACAGTACTGAAGCTCAAGGAAACGAATCTGGTATCGGTTGTGTCAACCCAAGGTCCGCGACTCTCGACGGCAGTTAAGAAGTGACTCGATACAGAACTTGGATATTCGAAAGGATCACTTGAATCAACTGATCTCACGCCTCTCACGCCCTGACTTAATCAAGCAGATCAACTTTTTATGGACATAGTTTAGAGAACACTTAAGTATTGTTATTTCCCGCTGAGAAAGTACGCTGAATGGACGCTGGCGCCACACTAGCCATGGTCTTCACATCCAGCACCGCGTTCCTTATGGTCCTAAAGCCACTCCTTTCCTTCTCCTCCTCAAGCCTAGGCATACCTGTTAAGAACCAAACACAAAATCGGCGACACACACGTGTAATTGACCATGTTCAGAAAATCCGCAGTTTGGCTGAAGACCTGAACGAGGCTCGCATCTCCACCGTAAGCATCCACTAGGAAAACAGCCTTAAAGCACATCTGGGCCAAGACGTCCCCCAGGAATCTGATGACAGCGTGCAGGAGAATCCGCTTCTCATGGTGGCTCAGGCCTACGTTTCCTGTCTGCGACTTCTCGTAAACAAGTCTCGCGACTATGGCAACGTAGCAGAGAATAATGACAACCGTGCAGGCTAGCACAAAATTGCTCATAAATGTGGTATATGCGTCTTCCCAAGACAAGGACATGTCTGGCAATGTACCCAACAGATCATCGGTAAAGGTGAAGCCAGCAAAGGGAGAGAGCTGGATGTCTAAGGCGGCTAGGAACAGGAGCCAGACACAGACCTGCAGGACCTAAAACAAGCAAAATCAGGTAACTGGGAAAGGTAGAACCGACTTACATGGTCAAACACTCCAGGATAGTTAAGATCAAATATGACTTTGACCCTGTTTAAGGCCAAGACCAAGTCCATAGCGCTCAGACCCAATAGGCTACAGTCAGCAAGATTCGCTAGATTTATGGTGACTCCAAATAGTCGATTTTGGGACAAGACGGTGCAGCCCATGAACAGGTAATACGGGATCAGAAGACAAGTCAAAACCTCCATTTGAGCCATGATGCGGTAGCACTGGTGTTTGCGGAATTCAGCCTTGGTTAGGAAGACCTTAAAAGGTGGGATACAGGTTTTGGGGTGAAGCTAAAGCTTACGTAAAGAATCCTTCCGTGGATAGGTCCTGAGACCAAAGCTATGACAATATCAGGTATACCGATTAATAGACGCGTTAATTCCATGTTTGGTGGTTTTCGGTCAAGTAGGAAGTTATGGGGTAAGATTGTCGGGTTTGTATTCTTGGTAAATAACATGTGATTGTAGTAGTGTAGGTATAGCGCCATGTAGGCAGAAGGTACTTTGTGATAGCTTTAGAAGGGCAAATTCAAAATATGATTTCTCTGACTAAGGGCAGCCTAGATTTTAGAGGGTAATAGGTCAGTAAGACTTTTGAGGAATTCAATCTAGGCAAACTACGGAGACGAAACTAGCCATGATAGGTTTTTGAGTAAATCTAAGGAGTTAGGAATTTTTGGTGGGGTTAAATAAGGAAAGTGGAAAGTCCCAGCGAGTGTTTTAAGGATCTTTCAGCTTCCTATTAGGTACTCTTGGGAAGGAGGCTGTGATGTAACGATTAGGTGCGGACAACTCAGAGCAGTTTTGTTTTAATAGCTCTGAAAGTTGAAGTGCAGATCGATTAAAGTTATGAATAGAAAGAATTTCGCTGAAGAACTTTTCGCACACCTGATATTTCCTTGATTGTGGTTATGGGATGACTTAGCCATACGGGCCAAATGACTGAATTCCTTTGTCGCTTTTTGGGATTCCGGATTTTGGATAAGAATGGTGCAAGGAACCAAGGATGCAAGGTTAAGGTCAAATTGAGTTTAGTGCCAATACGACCTAATTCCGCTATCCAATGTTATGGATCCGACCGCCATCCGCCGCGCGCGTCAACACTCCTGTTTACGGCGTTGTTTACTCAGACCGGGATGGCCGAGTGGTTAAGGCGTTGGACTTAAGTTCCAATCGGAGTGATCCGTCGTGGGTTCGAACCCCACTCCCGGTAAACCTTTTTTCCATTTGGCCTACATAATCAGAGTTTAATTTTTTATGCAAACTCGTCTGGCCAACGAAATTTAAGTGACCGTGTCCCAACCCAAGCTACAAGTCCTAAGCTTCAATGGCAACCACAAGCTCTTAATAACGGTTGTAACGGAAGCTGGAATATGCTTCGTTTCTGCCTTCGGGAATGACTCAGCAGATGCATTAACGCTTCGGACGTCAGCTATGTTGTGGCTTCCACATCTCAAACATTTCCCAAAGGCAAGAAAAGCGAAATGTTTTTGCTGTCCGAATGAACCTGACTCATTGAAATTTCTGGGGGCGAAACGGACGAATATCGCGGGCAGATGGGGCTGGTAGAGAGCGCTTGTAAGCAAGCGCACCAGTCCCGACTGTCACATCGTCATGTCAATTCTTCGACGTATCTGGCTTGCCTTCGTCGTCGTGTCAGCGACAGCACCGATTTCCGAATGCGCCCGGACCTGTTCACCAGAGCACATCGGGAACACGTACTCACAACAAGGTCACGATGAGAACGGAGATTGTGAGTAATGACAACTGATTTTCATTTGATTCACGTTATCTTTCTAGCCTACTGGCGATTTCAAGATCCTACTAAAGGATCGAAGTAAGGCATTTTCAGAGGGAAACCCCGATTCACAGGACCTTCTTGAAGCGACCTATCTGATCTCGACCAACGACCGGAGTTGTGCTCTTTACGACAAGTGCAGTGTACGAACGGACCTTAAGCTATCTCAGTTTCATTTGATTCATGTGATCTTTCTAGCTTTTAAGCAAGTTCACACTGACTCTACAAGATGCTCGTGGCAGTAAGACGCTAAAGAAAGACAAAAAGAATTCGGATGAATATCTCAGTCTCTTACAACCTAACGATCAACAGTACGATGAGAAGACTGACATAAATCTAAACTAGCAAGTTTTTTAGCTTACAGAATCGATCGAGATCTATTGGGTAACTTTCACGGGAAGAGTCAACTGGATCGATCCTGAAGACGGATTATGGATCAACACGAAGGCCGTGTCAGCGGATGAGCCTAATCGACCCTGGATTCGATTCGGACTAAGGATTCCAAACGTTCGCGAGATGTTCCACTCCACAGTGATTGGACGCACTTGTGTTGTTGAGATGCTCAATAAATTTATAAGTTTCCTAAGCGTCTGTTACATGTCACGTTCTAAAGGATGCTGTGGCGTCGGTTTGGCAAAAGGGTCATCTAGATGACACTGGCGATACGACACTGGTACTACTTTTCGGCCATCTCTCTGTGAGACGTTTACGAACCTCTCGTCGAAGATTCCTAGAATTGGACTACAAGCCGTTAATGCTAAAACTTGCCAACTAACCTGTTAAGACTCAAATACACGATTGGATTGAATAAGCCAGAGTGGAATATAAGAAACGCGTTAAGAGATCCAGTGTAAAGATAAGAGCTCGGGACCAGAGCATCTCCGAATGCAGCGTTGATGTTAATAAAGGCTCCACACAGGAACAGTAGCACTCCTTGGATGAGAATCCGGATCTCTCGGGTGTAGTAAGAGCTAAGGCTGGGAGACGAGAGTTGTTTTTGACGGACTATGAGGTAGAATGTGATGACAGCGTAGAAGAACATGCTGGATCCAAAGACGACGGGGCTGATGATGACACTGTATTGGTAGAAGAAGACCACGTAAGATTGGTGCATGTCAAAGACGGTGAGCATGAACGATGGGACAAAGATGATTCCGTCGCCTGAGATCGCGAAGAGGAGGAAGATGGCGAGCATAATGAGCCAGCAGATCGCGATCAGGATTTGGAAAATTGAAGTCTTAAAGTCAAAGGTTCATGCCCTGGCCAACTTACATAGGCCAATCCTTGGAGGACGCACTATGTTGGTCAAAACGCAAAACCGGTTTACGGACAAAACCAAAATTAGAAGAATAGAGCCGTTGAATCCAGCGTTAGGCATTGAGTAGATGATCTGGAACCAAGTGACCACAATCCCAAACTCTCCAAAAGTTGACTCACCCTCTCCACATCCTTAGGGAACATCCAGTCCGTGGCCACTCTTAGACCAATCCCAAACTGGCCTATCAAGTAAACAAAGTCACAAATGCCAATCGCGCTCATGATTTGGAAGCAAGGGTTCTTACGAAAGCTGGGTTTGGTCATGAAGATCTACAAAAAGGATCTTAGCACAAGGTTTTGAGGGCTCTCTTACCCAGACGATGAGGCCATATATCGGAATGGCGACCACAACCAAGCCCATGTAGATGGATCCGAAGGTAATCCTTGTGGCGTCTCCAAAGTTGTCGTCAAAGTCAGGTAGTTTTTCGGTCATCTGAAAACATAAAAGCGAAACACCAAAGTTGAAATAGGTCTTTAGAGCTCGACACGACGACACCGAAAAGAAAGAATCTAATGACTTCCTTGTGAGTCAATTCGGTAAGTGGCGATTAGATAAGCTACCTACACTTGATGCTTCCTAATGTCACCAATCGTGCCGAGCAACACATGTCATTAAGTGCCTCGTTGGCAGAAGTACGTGACCTAAATTCACGTAGCTGCTCTCGGAATCAATCAAAGATGGGTTCAAGGGAGATGAGCAAGGCAGCTGTGTCCACTCCAAGCCCGATCCATTGGGAATTGAGCCTTAGCAGAATCGCCTTTCTTAAACCGTTTTTCAGAACGTCAAAATGGGAAGTACTTAGGTAAAGGTCGTAGCGACCAAGTGTGGGAAACGTCTCCCATTAAAATTACATTTTTAGGTATATGACTATTCACTGCCAGACGCGCCTGCCCCAATTTTGTGCTTAATGGGCAAATTCCAGGCTGAATTCCTGAACGCCAAATGCCAAAATGAGTCATAAAGAATGAAATTGAAAAAGATAGGTTTCCCATGTCCAGTCAGTTTCAGGCACAAGGAAGAACGGCACCGAGCCTTGTTGAGATAAGAAGAATCTGATGAGGACTTCAGCTCAAATTAACGTCTTCTTAAGCAGACAGACTGATCATTAGAATTTCAACGGCACATTTAAAACACATCTGTTCAAAAAACCAAAATCAAAATTTGAGCTAATGACCACTTGGCCACCAGTAGGCAATCAACGACTCTAGGCAAATGGGGTATTAGCTTTGAAACTGTTAAATGACATCAAATCAAGAAACAACCCAGCAAACAACCCCAAAAGAGAACAAAGAGTAGTGTTGGAAATTAGCTCAAAGATACAATTTGAGCCAACAAACACAGTAATAGTAAATATAAACAAATCAGTTCTTGGAGAGCGGCCTTTAGATTGTATTCCAACAAGTTCAACAAGGAAACAGCTCCGGAAGGCAATAGATATATCGTTATTCTGCAAAGCCGGTGGACTTTCAATCCCAACGAAAAGGTGGCAAACGTCCCGTGCTTTGAATGATTGTAATTTAACTCAATTTTGCCACATGCTAAAAATTTGATTTCAAGCAAGTAATGTGGACGATCTTTGGTGAACTGAAATTGATGATTCCATTATCGTCAGGAGGAGTAGATTGGGTGCAGGAGTGCAAAAGAAGCATCGGACAAAGTCTGGATACCCAATTTTTGAAGTTTGGCCAATTTATCAAATCTAGAACGCAACACAAAACAATAAATTTTAGCCTGAAAGTCATTTTGAAACATAGGGCAGATATCACATTCTCCTGCTGTTGCTGAAAGAGCAATTCGCCAGTTTCAAGAGACTGGGCGGAGGAGTCGGAACCAAGCTGTTAACGGACGTCAATTGTGCGACGCTGACGACGCTTCCGCGGTTTATCCATTTCTTGAAGTAGCGTTTCTTGATTTCTCGACGGAGTTCGCTAAACCCAAAACATGAGAAACAATCACTCTTTGGGATATAGGCTCACCTATTAAGGCTCAAGTACACGATCGGGTAGAACAACCCAGAATGGAATATGAGGAAAGCGTTCAGGGACCCTGTGTAAAGATAGCTTCTCGGGAAGATGTATCTTCCGACCGTGGCATTAATGTTGATAAAGGCCCCACACAGGAACATGAGGACTGCTTGGATTAGGATCCGGATCTCTCGGGTGTAGTAAGAGCTAAGACTAGGAGACGAGAGTTGTTTTTGACGGACGATGAGGTAGATTGTGATGACAGCGTACAGGAACAGGCTGGATCCAAAGACGACGGGGCTGATAATGACACTGTATTGGTAGAAGAAGACCACGTAAGATTGGTGCATGTCAAAGACGGTCAGCATGTAGGAAGGAACAAAGAAGATTCCGTCGCCCGGGATTGCAAAGAGGAGGAAGATGGCGAGCATGACTAGCCAGCAAATGGCGATCAGGATCTGAAATTTGGAGTCTTAAAGTCACAGATCCATGACCGGGCCCACTAACGTAGTAAACAAGCCTTGGAGGACGCACAAAGTTGGTCAGAACACAGAACCGATTCATGGAGAGAACCAGGATTAGAAGAATGGAGCCGTTGAATCCAGCGTTCGGCATCGAGTAGATGATCTGGGATCATGTGACCTTAGTCCCAAACTCTCCCAAAGTCGACTCACCCGCTCCACATCCTTAGAAAACTCCCAGTCCGTGGCCACTCGCAGACCAATCCCGAACTGGCCTATCAGGTAAACAAAGTCACAAACGCCTATGGCGCTCATGATTTGGTAGCACGGGTTCTTACGGAAGCTGGGTCTTGACATGTAGATCTGAAAACTGGATCTTATGATAGGGTTTGAAGACCTCTCTTACCCAGATGATTAGGCCATAGATCGGAATCGCGACCACAACCAAGCCCATGTAGATAGATCCAAAGGCGATTCTTGTGGAGTCTCCAAAGTTGTCATCAAAGTTAGGATCTCCTTTCATGGTTGAGTCAAATAGAACCTGCAAATACAGAAACGAGTGAATTTGAGAAACCAGCTGACGGAAGGTGAAGCGGACAATCGGCATGTTCATATGGATCCAGCAAGCTTATAGCCCGGAAGACGGAAGTCTTTAGATAGGCTGAGGAGCTTTGCCCTTGGAACCCATCCCCTGGGACCGAAGTTAGCAGAACCCACTTCCACCAAAAAGCGACATTATAAAATGGCTAACTCGACTTTGGGAACGTCAAAAATGTTACCAAGTTCAACCTTTAAAACCAGATTTAAAGAAGACTGTAGCTAAGTACACCTCAATTGGGAAGAAGGTTCTGAAACTCTAATTAGGTCAGCCGCAGATTGGACTGAAAATTTGATCTTATGAGAAACGTATTTTGCAAGAATTGCGAATGTAGGAAATAACCTGTTATTGGTGCACTTGCGTAATGAGGAGATTCTGGGCAACTGAAAGAACAAAGGTTGGCTAAGCACAGTTCAATGGATTTAAGGCTTAAACCCGGATCTGATAAAGAGACCCGCGAAACATATCTTAGGCTAGAAACGCTTTTTTTACTCAATTTACAGCCATAAACTGCGTCAAACATAAAAATTGGACATAAAATTGGAACTCCCAGATACAAGTCATGTTCCCATAGAGTACAACACGAACCCAAAAACGCCAAAAAAAGACCTACAAATTTGATTTTTCATCATTTTCGTCATTTGTCATTCTAAGACCTTTTTGGGCCTGGGAATGTCCTAATGCCAACCTCCGTTTTTGAAACCGTCACTCAAAAACCGATATTTACCTCTTGTCCAAACAGGAAGCTTAGAATTGAAGTCATCTAGGGTTGTTGACGACGGCCGACAACAGCCGACGACACCGAGAACTAACCGTAAGGTCCCAGAAAACGTCTCAGTCCCAAAACAAACTTTTGTATTCGCTGGCTTTTTGCAATTGGACAACAGTAAATATAAACACGGAACTTGAGGATCTGGCACGGCTAGGACCAAACCAGGAAACCACGAAACCACAATCTAAAGGGGAAACATGTTTATGGATAAACCCTCCAAATGCCGAAAACAGAGCGTCCAGAATTTGGCATTGAAGGAGCTTTACGACCCAAGGTGAAATATGAGCAGTAATAACCCAGATGTTGTACTTAAGCCAGTATTTTTCGTATCCAAAACCAGTAATTCTCAGAGCCATGTTTGTATAGCACCGAACCCAGCATTGAACTGATAGCTTCGAGCGTATTTGTAGCCGAATACTCACAAAAATTACACAAAAAAATAGTCCCAGAGGCGAACTTTGGTGAAGCTGTCAAAACACTCCTCCAAATCCGGCCTACCCAACACATTGAGAATTCACCCTTAAACAGAAAGCACCTGTATTGTGTACGGTTGATATTTGTAGGGTTGAGGATTTCCTGTTTTGGAGCAGTCGAAGCATACAACGAAGGACGATTCTAAGGAGTATTTTGGGGAAACAGGGTTTTGGTTAGAACTCCAAAAGAGGTCTAGCGAAATAGGTTAATAGTTTTGGAGTCGTGTTTCGGACTACTTCAGATCTATGGTTTTACGGGTGTCCGGGTCTCCGCGGTGTCAAAAATGTAGGATTGACACTTTGTGCTTGGGGTACAAGAAGGACAATGTATAGAAGACTAGCGCGGATCCACAAGAACTCAGGTTTTGCTATGTTGATCTGAGAAGCCTTAAAAACAGTTCTATATGGAGTGCTATTCCAAGAAGCATAATCCTGGACTCGGTGTGGTCATTCATAAGCTGGCCTTATTGCCGTAGTAGCTTCCGGGTGTTCCGGGTGTCATGGAGCTTGTTTCGGTCTTCATTCTGCTTGTCTTCATGACGCTACTGATCATCATTATCGTTCTTACCGATGAGCCTAAGTCATCTCTTGCGACGTTAACATCATCACTAGCAACTAAGGATACAAGCTTCAGGACCTCTTCCGAGGAATCAAGCTTAACGCTTCCAGAGTCGACTTCTGCGTCAGTAACGGCAAGGCCGCTGCCGGCACAGAGCACCCAGCTCCAAGCTATACTCACTCCAGCCGACCCTCATTGATCTAGCTGACCTTAACTACATTGTAAGCCTTCAAATCTATGGACATGTGAATGAATACCAGGTCTGAGTTTGGACACTCGTTAAGCCATCATCAGTCTGCTTCTGTTTCCCCATTTTAACGGCCTGTCTTGATTTCCATTTTGCACTTTTAGCTAATCAGATATTATTCAGTCACTGTTTCCATCACGTTCCTATTCCCGTGAATCGTCCATTTCGCCGCTCACCCCTCCACTTCCTTCCCCCATAAACAGTTCCCAACTTTCAATTAGGCATGCGTGTGGCCTCCTCCCCCTATTCCACCTCCTACCGAACGGCGTCCGTCCATCGGCCGCAAACAAAAAGCGATTTATGGTCAAAGAAGAGAAGAAAAGAGAGATCGTCCGCGGCAACCGCGACGGCGGCGGCGGCATGCGACCTCCCATTTGCTTTGCCCATCACGAGTGGGGACGAAAGCAGCCAGCGAGAGATCGTTCCATATTCAAATCAAATTGCCCGATCGAATATTTGAAGCGTTCCTAAAAAGTGCAGCAGCCACGTAAGAAGCTGGGCGCACGCAAAAACAGGAAGTGTTGTTGGAAAGACGCTGGAAACGTTAAAATGTATGCGCGGTTTGAAGACCTTTAGGGTAGATGCACTTTGGGATCGTTTTGGTGTACTGTTTGCCGCCCAAAGACATAAAATTAAGGGATCTTTAGGTCCATGGAAGAGCAGCTGAAGCACCATGCGCTAGTTGTAGGATTAAGGGAGATTATGTCAGGAGTGCTTAATCCCATAATGACGTCCGAGAAATCATAAGATGTTCGGGTAATTGGTTAAGGCGCTTTGCCAAGGGGTTAAGGTCAGATTTCGGCTGAACTGCCTTTGGCTAAAAACTCCAAATTTGGGAAAGCTGACCCAAGAACAGCTGACCCATCTCCTTCTGCCCATAGGTAAACACGTCTAGACAAATTGGGCTAAGGACTGTCGGACGGAGGGCGATGGTTGAGGTTGAGCAGAGACCCACGGTGAGTTGTTGTGCAAGTTAAGAGGCCACCGCATGATCTTAAGTGCAAATAGCGGTGTCTGATGTCTGGATCTGTGTTGTTTGGGTATGGGGGAAGGTGGGTAGGACCTTCTCTGAGATCAGGTCGTTTTGGTTCCCAAGACTCTCGGTCCTGAGGCTTGTTGAGCAGTACGCCCGAGGGTTTGCCTGAGGCTAATGGTCTAATTTGAGCCCTTGGGAGTTTCATTCCAGTTCCACTATTTTCCTAAAAACCGCGTTTCTGAGTCTATGAGACTCAGCTTCGATATCCTATCTTAAGGATTAGAGTTCTATGACTGTCTCTTGATCTTGTTAGGCTCTCCCAAACTTAGAGATAGTCCCGCTAAACCCTCCAAACCCATCCATCTCTATTCGGCCCCTAGCAGGTGTTTGCCCAATGTTGCGTTCCATGGGCCGCCGCTAGCGCGGACCCACCGGCAACGGTCACACCCCAGAGTCCTTCCCAACCCACACCCTCTCCCCCTCTTCCATCACTTGATCGCCTTTTTTGTGCATACGCGCACATGCCCTCGCGCGATCGATCCTCTCCCCTGTTCTTCTTCTTCTTCCTTGTCCCCCATCGCTCCTAGCGCCGCACCTCCTCTGCACATTAGCGCACATTGCCGCTGGACGGTTGTGGCGGCCTCCCGTGCGGCGGCGGCGGCAACGACGGCCGCATGCGATGATGCACTAATAAACCATGCAGCGGGCATCTCGTATTTGCGTTTGCCCGGGAAAAACAGTTAACACCTCTCCACCCACCGCCGGGTATGGTCCCCGCGGTCTCCTCTCTCTCGAGTGCGTGCGCTTACGCTCCCGCGCGCGCGAGCCCTCCTCGATGCCCTAATGCAGCAGCGGATGTGACTGTGGAGGAGGCAACGGCGGCGGCGGCATCCTCGACGGCGGTAGGAACGTCTTTGTTTGCCTCGCGGCGGGTCGTCGAGCGGGAGAGGGGCGATGACGGTTAGCCCATCTCCTCCCTGTACCCGATCGCGCCCGCAGCAGCTCACAGTGCCAATGGCCATGAGACATCGTCGCGTCGGTCTTCGGTCGCCCTTGTGCTGCACTCTTGGACGCGCTTACTCGTCGCGTTGACTGTGCACATGCATCAGGCAGTTCCCTGAGGTCGGAGGGGACTGCATGACTGTGGGGCCGGGGGGATTAGTGGTCAGTTCTGGGCTTTTCAGGGTAGTCAGGTTTTGCAGTTTTTGACCCTTAGCTGTCGATCAGCCTCTTACGGTTTCCAAGTTTAGATTTGAAGATCCGGCGGGATCTAAACTTCTGATCAGGGATTTTCTGACGTCGGCGGAGGGTCTGTTGACTTAGGAAAGTGATTTTCAGTGTTTCCGCAGGCCACTTCCGCGGTCAAATTATAAGTGTTAAGTTAAGCTCAGATCTCTTAAGCGCTTAGGGCCAAAAACCTGAAATCCGTAGTAGTGACTCTGGCCTTTCCCATCCTTATCGATTCACCTAATCGAAACCCATTCTCGCACTTCTTGCAAGGTGTCATTTCTAGGATTTGACGCTTAAAGTGGGACTTTTTGAAGTCTGCAAAATGAGGTTAAGTCTTGACAATTTCAGGACTTTAAAACTTGGCCAAAACTGGCACTGGCGCCTTAGGACTGTTTTGAGTATACTGTAGCTCTCCGTCTTGTCACCTCAAATATGGCTTTTTAGGGATTGCGGCCAAACGGCCAATCAGGGGATTCTGTCCTTCGAGATCCTATATACGCTAATTCCAAAATCCGAGCCTAGTTCAGGCTTTGAGTCTTATCCTGAATTCACAGTTCCGTTTAGAGAATGAGGCCTCTTATAACTTCCCGTTAGTCAGCAGCTGAAACCTGAACTTCCGTATCCCAGATTTTGCAAACTCCCGTCCACCACTTCACCACTTCTGTTAATCATCCCCACTCCACATGACCCCACCTCCATCCTCTCCCTTCCGTCGCTCTCGCATCCCAGCATGACTCAGTCCTCACCTCTGGAAGTGCTCCGTAAACAATCCCAAGCCCGCATCTCTTGCACAGCGGCGCATCAAGAGAGAACCTGGCGACCTTCCGCCGCGCTCCTCTGCTCACCTCTTCTCCCCCAGGGCAACCTTGACGTTTCTTCCGTTGCGCTTATCACCTAAACTGATCGCCTGCACCAACGAGCGGCGGTTTTTTGGTTTCTCACTTTTTGAAAAGTGTGGTTGTGGAATGGGCTTGGGTGTGAACTTAACGTGGGATCCTAGAGAACCAAAGTCCTTGTTTGGGTCTTTGCATGTTTTTGTATTTTCGCGGCTTTGGAGCTACACGCACGTGCCCAAGCGCCTGAGGCAAAGTTCTCACAAGCACGTTTTCTGGCTTTATTTTTTTGTTTACATCGCAGGTATATCTCGCGTTCGGATCCACGTGTCATTGCTTGTTTACCACCCTCGCTTTCCTAAGCTCTGTTTATCCTCCCTCGAATTCATATTTACAAGCTACTTTGCAGGACGACCGAACACCATGAACGGCGACCAGCAAGCTCTGCTCCTCAAGCTTCTCTCCCAGAACCCCCAAATGGCGTTCCACCCTTCGCTGGCCGCCTTTCTGCCTCAGATCATCGCTGCCAGCCGAAACCAGCAGCAGCCCCAAGCCAAAGAAGAGATCTCCGAGGATGCGCTCCCTAAGGAATCGGAAGCGATGTCCCGAAAGCGACCCGCGGCGATCCAAGAGCTGATGCAGATGAAGAAGAAGCGTCTGGTTGAGTGCGGCAGTTCTAAGGATAACTCGCCTCCGAGCAGCCCGACCGCGTCGATCCAGAATCATGAGACGGCTTCCAGTACGAGTTCTTCGGCGGATCACTCTGAGTCCCCGGAACCAAATATGAGTTTGTCCCTGATTGGAGGATGTGACGATCAGGAGTTCACGAAGGTTCCTGGAAGGTTGTCGCTGCTTTCTAGCGCTACTAAGCATTCGGTAAGTGTCCAAAAGCCAATTTAGGCTTTGACCCTTCCTTATTTCCAGGTCACCGTAGGCGAAGTCCGCCGCCGCTTGAACGGCCCCGAAGCATTCAACATGAGTCTCCTCGGCGCCGTCCTCCGCCGCGCCAAAATGCCAGAAAAGTCCCAATCTCTCGTCTCAGAACTCGCAAACGTCGGTCTCGGAATCCCGCGAGGACGTCGCCGCAAGGCCAACGTGACCCTCTTCTCCGCTTTCACCGAAGCTGAGGCCATGAAGCTCGTCGAGGACTTCAATACCGTATCCACAGAGTTCTTCCCGGTCGCTGGGATGGCCGAACACGCCCTGAGGCAGAATATGGAGAATCGCGAGCAGTTGAACCAGTTGAAGGTGGTCAGGAATGTGACTAAGACCTTCCTGGACCTGTTGAGTTTGGATAGGAGCCCTATTGGGGGAATGGTAAAACTCATCTCATACCTCCGAATCTCATTTCCTTGTTCAGAACCCGATGCCCGTCTTCGATCCCAGCCTCCAGGATCCCCTCAGCAACTTCTCCATGCTGACTCACGGCTTCGGAACCCCTGCGATCGTCGTCGGCATGCGCCTGTTCCAGCGCTACGTGGACTCGCAAATCGCGTTCCTGGAAAAGTAATCCTCGTATCTCCTCCTCCTAGCAATGATCTATACTTACGTGTTGTGAAACCATAGAACTCACTTGTCAGAGCGGGTCGCTGAACATACTAATATTAATGTTAATACGACAAATAAAGAAATTTCATAGATTCTTGGGTTACTGTAGGCCTGTGTTGACCTTGGCCCAAAGGCCGAATACTCTGGATGTCTGAATAGTCTGGGTCTCATTAAATTTACGTGTTTTTCACGTGATTTCCAAAGATTTCAGGACCACCTGCCGCATCATAACTCTCTCCTCCTTTATGACTAATTTTACCGTTCCAGAGTCTTTGTTTACTAGCGTCTCTGGCTGGAATACATTAATTCTCTGCCAAGACTAATTTATGGTCATGGGGAGGCAAATGTTACTCTTTAAGCCAAACCTGTTTTCCTCAGTTTTTCTTTGAAAACAAGGCTGGTGGCAGAATGGGACCGCTCCCGGCTGACGACGTTGTCATTGGGTTACTGTACCTCTTTGCGAACTGTACTATTTTGCCGGTTTATGTGGTTTTCTTGATCGTAAGTCTTAAACCCAAATCTTAGTTTAAAACTAGAGATTCAGATCTTCAAGACTAAGAAGACCTACCGTAGTTCGACCACCTTTACGATCATGTTCTATCTTGGGGTGTTGGAATGCATCCAGCTGGTTTCTGGGATCCTGTCCGGAGTCATGACGTTGACTAATTCTACCGTTAACTTCTATTTTGAGCTGGTAAATCTGGCTTTTGGGTCTGAAGACTTGAGTCAATTTCAGCTCGGAGGTGGCTTCAACTGTGTGGGTCTCTTCGGCCGTCCCTTGTTCCTTCTAATCCTGGCTCTGAATCGGTTCTTTGTGATCATGAACGTACCCATCAAGAAGACTACGGAAGACGTGCTTTTCAGGGTTTTGGGGGATTTGGAAATCTTAAGATGAGTGGAGATTTAGGTACTGCTGTACATCGCCGTGGCCCTCTGTGGAGGCTACTTCGCATGGCGGATGACCCACTCAGGAAGGTCATTCTACATTCTGGAATATGACATCTTCAAGCCTCACATTTTGGACGTGTCTTTGGTGATTAAGGACGTAACGATCACGGCGGATATGGCAGCTATCTTTTTGGCTTGTATACTGTATTTGAGCATTTTGGTTTACGTGGTTTATAGGGTGAGTCCGGGAGTCAAAGATTGACCTTTAGAGATTGGGGCCTAAGAAAGCTGGGTCACGAACACCAGGCAGGCAAAGCCAGAGGCTTAGCTTAGAGTTTCCTGTGTCTCCAGAAACTAAGAGACCAGTTTTCAGAGACGCAAATCCCACTTCACCCGCGCTCGATCCACCGATCTTCCAGTAATCCTCCAAGGCTTCATCACTCTTGGCCACGTTGTGGTCGTTAGGTGCGGTGCAGGCAACTTCTACGACATCCTGCTTAAGTACAGAGCAGCCAACATAGGCTTCATAATCTGGCTCGAGATCATGTCTCTAATTAACCCCATCTTCTACCTCGTCTTTGTCCAGTAGGTCTACTTTTCCTACATGACCATTTCCCGTGTTTTGCAGGAGCCTGAGAACCAGTTTCCAAGAATTCCTCGGCATCCAGCATCTCGGCACAACCTACGTGAAACGCAGCTCGATCTCAAGCTCGGAAATGAACGCGACTCGACGTGTCAGTCGTCACATTTAGAAGAGTCCTGTTCTAGAGCCCTAAAAGCAAAGATCAGATTCTTGTTTCTCCTACCCACATCGGATCCGTCACCTATTTGTTTTCCCATACGTCACCCATATACCCGAACTCGCTGTCTTCTTCAAATTTACAACATTTGGGCATTTCAGGATGAACTTTTGTTATTGCCTGTTTCTTCTCTTTAGACTTGTTCTATTGATTGAGAACGCTGAATCTGGAGAGCTAAGGGTAAGCAGAACCTGCTGTTTTAAGGCTCATTTTAATGCTTCTCATGAGCAGGTGCTATAAGGCTATTTTGGGGTCTTTGAATAAGCCACCTGGGAGTGAATGGAAGCGAAAATCGAGCGTTTAAAATAGCTCCCAGAAAGGCCAAATAACTTTCCCAAAACTGGACTTAAGGAAAGATGTTACCCTGACCTAACCTTTCCCAATTTCAGCTTGTCCTCGAAGAAAACCGCCGTTCTCCTCCAGACCCCGTCCTCGACCGTGTCCACGAATTCCGCTACAGTAAACTCTACGCTCGTGGAAAGCTTATGGGATTAGCGTACACGAAAGGAAAAGGCAGTTAGGAAATATATAACGTGACTTTGATTGCGTCTGTGTTGTTTTCGTCTCTTGGGTTAAATGATGGATTGTTTCTGGGATTGGTCTGTACTCGATAAACATGGTGGATTGGGTACGGGAGTTATTGCTTGTCTGCAAGGCTTGTAATGGTGTTTAAATTGGGTGAAGTCTTGGGTGAAGAGAGGGTAAGTAGGGAAGGGCGTATTTGGACTGTCAAGGTGGCTTTGTCAGATTTGATCTAGAATGGATCTTAAGGAAGAGCTAAAATCGTGACTTTCAAAACGTTGATGTTTATGAATTTTAGCTAATGACGCTAGACGAAGACAACCACTACGTGCTCCCATCGATTCCAGTTGAGGAACCATGTAAAATCAAATCTTTCAAAAGGCCGACTTTGCAAGAAAGTGTGTTATTGGATAAGCTCGCAAATAATGAGAAACCGGATAATTCTAGTTCTATCGAATAAATCAGTCCTTCTTAAGACCGTCGTAATGATGCTGTTGTTTTGAGGCTCTTAAGTTAAGGTACCCACGGCCCAGAACTTCATCTAGCGACCCGAAGGGCTCCGAAGCTAAGCGTGTTTCAAGCTGAAGCCTCCTCTCCAAACCCTAATCTTGATAAAACTACAGAGACCATTAAGATTAATCTGGCGGCGTCGAACAGAAAAACCCGTTTCAATCTATTGATTCGACGCGCCTAAACATCGTTGCGTTGACCCGAGATGCTGTCTTTCTTCGTGTTTGCACGTCTTGCGTCTTCCCAGCAAAAATGCAGACATTGTGGGTCTTCTTATTTACTGTTCTATCCTTAGCAGTATTAACTGCTCTCTGCGAGGATCGGGTGAGTGTGTTTTAGAGGTCAGGTCATGCCTCACTTAAATCAGGACAGTGCTAAAGTGACCAAGTGCCAGAAACGGTGACCAAGCCTATGGCTTGCCTGGGTTTGCCAAGACTGACCACCGTTTCCTAGGCTGGTAACATCCACCATTGAATTAGTTCCGCTCCTTAATTCTAGCAACGCCGAAACCCAAACCTTAGTTTAATCTCAAGGTCGTTTAGTTCGTCCTCGAAGACGACGCAGACTACATTCTTCCTTCCGTTCCGGTCTTGGAGACTTGCAAAATAACTGAATTCAAGAGTCCAGCGCTACAGGACAGCAAGCTAATGGCAACGTTAAGAGATGATACAAAGGCTAAGAACTGTACTTGTTAAATAAACCTTTAAGTCAGCTCCCGGAGAGTCTTTGATTCCCATGTTGCTCATGGGAGGACAGCTCACAGTGGTCAAGTCTGTCGCCGGCCTGGGAAACGGTGGGTCTCAAGGGTATTAAGGATTGAGAGCTTAAAACCCTCTAAAGCTCATTTTTACACGTCTTCAAAATGTACAAATTACACTAATTTTAGACCATAATATTATCTGTCGATTTGTCGTTTTCTGGCGTTTGAGGAGTCGCCGTCCTATTGACCATTTTGATATCCTTACATATCGCCAGCTTCTTTGGGTCGATTGCCGTGACGCTGGATTTGCAGCAGCAACAGCAGCGGAACTTCTTCTTAAACTGGCATAGGAAGGCGTTCCGGAGATCACTGAAATTAGGGCATGTTTAGATCCGTTCCAGGGTTTCTTGGATCTCTAGCCCCAAGTCCCGGGATCCCCTTGATCCAGGCGGGTCCCCCTATTCCCCCGACGCACTTACTTGTTTATAACAAGAATTCCGGCAAAGTTGCAGACAGGAACCAGACGTGGCAGCAGTGTTAGGAAAACACTCAAGGCGAAAGAAGCCTTAGCCACGTTGAAGTCAATAACAGCGTTTAGGACGAAATATGACGCTCCTGGGATAATCGTCGCCAAGCCCTGGTAGAACATCAGGATCTCGCAGTTCTCTATCGCGTCTGATCGTCTCTGAAACTCGCACTCTTAGAGTCTGATCTCAAAAGCCAAGCCAACCTTAAGGAAGAACTTCAGGAACACGGCCAGGTAGCACAAGAAAGTCAACACCAAGAATACCAGGTCAATGTAGAATAGGATCTTATACGAAGCCGCGGCTTTGGCGCTTGGGAGAACAACGGAAAAGTTGAGGACTCGGAAGGTGTAGACGAAAGAGATGTCGGCAGCGTGGTTGACGTGAAGGTTTATCATTAGGGCTTTCCAGACGAATAGGGTTAGGAACTGAAAGGGTTGGGTCTTGAGAAGATCCAATCATTGTTAGGTACCTTAAGAACAGCGTTTGTGTACTTCATTTCCATCTTAAAAACCGTGAAGAAGATCTTCAGCGCCAGCATGAAACTGATCAGATGCAGAGTCCAGTCGTAGACCGCGTGGATCGCGCTGCAGACCTGAACTTAGACGTCATTCCTGTTTCTCCGCTTAAGACCCAACCTCAAAAGCCAATGGGAAAGACTCTTTCTGAGTCAAGGACATGAGCGTTGCAAACAGCATCCCTTGAATTTCCAAGCAGTCGATAACGCAGACGTTTCCCAGGATCCAGTAAAACGTGTTTTTCCGGGTTGAGGCGGCTTTGAAGACAAGCTGAAACAAGGCTCTGGACGAGTTTTACTAGAATGTAATTACCTGTAAAACTGGAACATAGAAAAACAGGAAAAAGAAGAACCCACAAATAGTCATGATGACAGACATGGCGACGACCGTGGGCCGTGGAAACTCGGTCCAGAAGTCTTCTCGGTGCAGGACCATTCTGGAAACGGAGGAACTTGAATTTGGGAGATATGGGAAAAGCACGCATTTATATGAACTGAGTCTTGTTTGGTGACATGCGCGCGTCTTCAGGGAAGCCAGATTGCTGGGAAGACCACCCGGAGAATTTAGGGCAGGCCATTGTTATTAGGCGCATTCGTACTTCTGCTGAGGCCAGAGACAAACAAGAAGAAAGACTAGAGCTTGTAGGATTGAATAAAGGTGGTTGGCCTCAAAGGACATGGGCTTCATGGTGTAGGGTTCGGACGTACTGAGGTTGTATAAAAGTGAGGACTTTGGAACGTGATCTGCTGACACGGGAGATGGTGGGGATGCACGGATAAGCACGGATTCAGTCTGTGAGTTCCACAAAAACAAAAAGTACGGCTCCATTGTTATAAACAGCTGTTGACGGCTAAGAGCTTTGTAGCCATGGCATGTGCTATGCCTCAAAATCGTCTGGGACAAGAAATTGGACACAAAGTTTCACAAAACAAGGTAAAATGCAAAGTGCTAAATTGTCAAAATCAGAAAACCAGGATAAACCGTTCCCAAACCGCTTTAATTAGGCCTAATATATTTTTTTTGTTTTGACTTTATATCCACTTGACCAAGCGTTGTTATAAGGTTATTTGTGGTGAACTCCTTCCCACAAGGACAGTGTCGGCTCTGTGTACTCAGGAATATTCCCTGTCGGTACAACGACAGCCGGTCTTAAAATGGTTTGTAGGAAATCCGAATTTCACTCTAAAGACGCCGCAAAAAGTAAATCTGACCTTTCTCAATAGAGCAAACAGGGAACAACCTTCGGTCGATCGGAGTCAAGGTCAGGCGGACTTTCAAACCTTTGAATATAAAACACCTTTTAAGAATGCTTCAAGGGCGTCAGCACCGGAGTGTAATTTGTCTTAAGCGGCTCACCAGCGGCTGGCTTGGTTTCATACAAAACTACGTTCGAATCAGTTTTTCAGTTTTTGGCAAAACAGAGTATCAATGGTGAATCATGCTTTTAAGAGACAAGAATTGGTTGAGTCAACGTATCCAAACAATGAAGGTGACAAATGACACGCGTTTTACCTTGACAACCACCTGGCAGAACTAGGAGCCAGTTCCTAGTAAGAGAATGACTAGCACGTGAGAGCAAGGCGACACATAGTTGTTAGCGTTAGATCTCGTAAACACGAAATCGTATCCACAGGTGTTAGTATAACGTACAAATTTAATCAAACGTGCCTAGACGCCCTCCAGGCTCACTAAAACACGACGTTTCCCTTGGCTCAGAGATACAGTCAAAACGATTAAAGACAAAAATGGCTTAGTTTAAATTTTAGTTTTGACTGAGAAAAAGCTTAATTATAAGGTTTGCAGAAAATGGTAAACAAGGGTAGAGCACCTGTAGGTAAATTGAGAATGCACATTGAGGGAAAACAACAGATTTCGGAGTCGATTCTGGTTCAATTCTGGTCCAGCGATTATGGATATCGAATTGCGATGGACCGCAATCGGTCTTTCGGGCACCCATCAAGTTAAAGTTGTAAATGACGTCAGTGAGTTTGAATTGAATGGCTGATTGCTTTACAAACACAGAGAAAACAGAATTGAAACTTTAAAATTGGTTTTCGGAATAATTCTATAGCCACATTAATTCCACAATGTCGGGACTCGGTCTTAGGCTTAGGACTCGGTCGACAATGTCGGTCGGATGCGATTCGAGTCTCCGGATCGCCTAAAGCCATAAATCGACCTTTGCAAGCGAAAGCCGTAAAATCTCCGCCGCCACCTGTTAGGCACAAGACAGATTAGTAGACAAAGCCAGAGCAAAACAATAGGTTAACTTCATGAGTGACTAAGAACAATTTCTTATTCAACTGCCGGCTGGCCTGAGAAAAGTGCGCGTGGCATTCTTTGCTAACACAATTTTGCGCCAACTCAAACTGGAGAACTTGGCAGCGCTGGGCATAGTAAACATGAAGAGGGCTGCACAGAAGTCAACACATAAGCTCGCATCAATAAGATTGCTTTAACAGTTGAAGGTACGCAAAGTCAAAACAAAGAGAAGCCACGTCGAGATCACATTAGCAAAGCCCCGTCCGTCCTAATCCTGTGAAGACTCTCAAGATTTGTGAATAGGCCAGGTTTCATTTCACACGAAGTTCATCCAGTTATAGCTCGACCTGAGAAGCATGCCCGTGACGTTCTCTGCTACGAAAACGTTACTTCCAATCCGATGCTGGAGAAGGCAACTCTACATGGGAATACGCACGTTAAAAATTGATTCTGCTGGGAAAGCTCGACAAGGAAGCAAATCTACAGCTGTTCCCTCCAGGTGAACCCATCGAAGCCATTAACCTAAAGACTCCACGATTCCCCCAAAACCCAAGCAAACAAAACCACGTTAAAGTTACACTGACAAAGTTTTCCCCGCTATGCACACTGAATAGTGCATTGTGTGTAGCAGTCCGCTGACTGATCTCCGAATCTCCGAAAACGCCGCACGGGTCGCGATGAGTCAGAATGACTATTAAACAGCATTTTAGTTGTTCGGCGCGGGATTACGCGGGGAAATGACGGCATCGGAACACTGCTTGTACACACAAACGTTACAGGGATTGTGGTCGAAAGGCTTAAACACCAGCTGGAACCAAAAATGACATTAAAAACTCCTGCCATTCAATATACGAAAATCGATGACTTCTGCGGCACCACGGATAGGACTAAATACTCACGTCGATGACCGCCTCTTTCAGCTTAAAGGTAATGAGTTCGTTAAACGCGGACTTTTGACTTGCGCGCAACTAGATTTCCGTTCTCTGCGCAACGGAGTGGAAACCTGTTCTTTGTAGATGATGAGCAAACTACAGGTTGATCAAGATGGAAATGTGTAATCTAACATGTTATTCGGAGATCGGCAGTGTTTTTGGGCTTTCGAAGAGTTCAGCTAAAGGCACTTTTCGGCCAATTCAGATGTGTATCAAGTGAAGGCAATTCAAGGACAATAGGGCAGTTGGGAGATGGTGACGTAGACCTACGTCAGGTCTTAGAGGCTATATTTGAAACGTTTATTACTCTTTCCAGTCATACAACTACAAGATTCCCGTATTTACACACCTCCTTCGTCATACAAACGCCGAAACTGTCGCCATGATCGCCGCCGCTATAGCACCTAAACCACATGCCTTATCCCCCAATCCAATACCGTACCCATACCTGAAGCCGGCAGCGTCACAACCCAAGAAAACGCGATATTCCTGAACAGCAACCAGTTGACTCCTTCTCCCGGCTTCACCGCTCCCACTCCAACAACGCTTCCAACCAGGCAGTGAGTGGTGCTGATAGGAATCCCGACCTTACTGGCGAGTAACGAAGTCACGGCAGCTCCGAATTCTATGCAGAACCCACTGGCAGGATTGATTTTGGACATTTTCTGGCCGACGGTTTGGATTACGCGGTGACCGCAGATGCATAAACCGGCGCAGATGGCTAAAGCGCCGAAGCACAGAATCCAGAGAGGGGTCTCGGCGGTTTGGAGGACGTCCATGTTTTGATAGATGGAGAATAGGGCGGTCATTGGGGCGATGGCGTTGCTGAAATGGGGTAAGTGTGAGACGTCAGGACTCCAGGGACCTACCTGACGTCATTTGCTCCATGGGCGAACCCAGCAAAACAAGCCGTCAACACCTGAATCGCGCTGAACAGCTTCAAAGTCTTGGCGTCATCCTGTCGGTTCTGGTCCGGCAGCACAAATCTGACAATCTCCTTGCGTCCACAGTTTCCTAGATTCTTCTTCTTGGGTTTCTCGAGCTTCACAGGCATAAACACGTCATCCGGAATCGTGATGACCGAGATGTTCTTGGACTGTTTGACCTCAGCTGGCCACAGATTCTGTGGGAAGATTTCTTTGCTGATCTGGTCGGGGTGGGAATTGTTGACCCAGGAGATGATCCTGGGTCTCAGGAAGAACTCGAAAATGAGGGCTCCGAGAAGGCCGACGGTGGCAGCGACGGACAGAGCAAGCCAGAGTGGGACATCGTCGAGGCTTAGAAGTTTGGATCCTTGGAAGCAGACCACGAAGACGTTGAACCCAATACAGAGGAAGTAGATGAAGGGAAGGATTCGGACACCTTTCCAGAACGGGTCTTTCTGAAAATGGAGCCTTAGAGTTACCTTGCTGAAGACAGCATTACCCTCCTAAGCACGAGGTGATCCACAAACAGATACAGAATTACAGAGATACAGCCTGAGAAGAAGGGCGAGGCGAACCAGGAAATCACTGAAATCGGACTTTATCAAAACCCGAAATCGGAGCCGACATTTACCAATACTGACAATCTTTCCCCATACGACGCCTTGAGTACCCCTAGCTACCAAAGACATGCCAAGAGTAGATCCGACCAAGCTGTGAGTAGTGGATACAGGTAGCTTCAGAGCTGTGGCTATAAGAAGCCAGGCACCACAGCCACCCAGGATTGCAATCTGACCGAGTTCTAGGGTCTTTGGGTCGTCTTGGTATACGGTAACGTCGACGACTCCTTTCCGCATCGTGTCTGTTACGTTGAAGCCTGGAAGACGTAGACTTCTAGATAGGCGAGAGAGAGTCCTACAAGACTTACCTACAAGAATAGCTCCCAAAGTTTCAAAAATGCAGGCGAGAATAAATGCAGTCCTTAAAGACAAGACGCCACTACCAACTGACGTTCCAAATGAGTTAGAAACGTCATTGGCGCCCATACCGAAGCCAAGGATAAAAGCTAAGATGCCTCCGACTATTACCGCCCATAGTAGAGTGCTCTAAAACGGTCCTTAACTCACAAATCGGCTATCAGAAATACCTGGAAAGCTTCTAAAGAGTCCAAAGAAGAAATCGTAGAAGTTAAGACTTCTATAGTAGTGCTGGCTAAATCCATGTTGTACAGAGATGAGTTTCTGTACAGATAAGGTCAAAATCCTAAAATTTGGGAAGGGCGTAGAACAGAATAGGTGTGATAGAGTCACGCAACTCGGAATAACAACAGCGAATAGTAACACCGGACGCAGAGTTTCATAAGCAACACAACTGGTAGCTAGAGATCGAGAGCCGTAAATCCTCTTAGGGGAGCAACAATATATTGATTTGGCTCGGAAAACAACCAAAAATGGGGCAGAAAGGGCAGATGGGACCATGGAACACGATCTCAGTCTCACAAAGGTCATTTTAGAAGTGGAACATCCCCAAGAAACAACCCTAAAGCAGGTCTTGAAGCTTGGAGCTAGCTTTACCATCTGAAGCCAGCTTCCCCAAGCCGAGATAACCCCAATCTTGGAACTTCGACATCCTAAACAGATCCAAAACCAGCCAACCACTCTCATCGATACAACCACAACCCCAACCCGCCACAACTCCACAGACCCAAACAGCTGACAGCACGCGACTAAAGGTAGCAAATCCTCTTAAATCAGCCATAACAACACGAGAAACACGAGAATCCGTCTCCACAGTTCTATTCTAGGACACCCCCACAAATTTCGATCCCAAAACTCTGCACGAAATCTCTCTCCTCCATCTCCCTTATAACTACTCGATCCTTGTTTACCCGATCCCAGTTTGATCCACCTATGACGCACACAGAACCACCAAAACAAGACCCAGGGTGAAGCCTAGAGGTAGCAACAAGAGAGTGACTAATCGGGAGTTTTTGGAACCCTGAGTTTTCGGTGCATAAATTTGCATATAGCGACATACGTCATGATCCTGGATACTCTTTCATTGTCAACTCCGCTGTGACATCTGTCATGGAATTGTGGGGTTTGTCGGTGACTAGACTGGGGGCGCTCGATGAGGTTCATTTGCATAAGAGGAGTTGGGTTTAGATTGTGACAGTTTTGGGACTGTTTTAGGTCTTGAGCAAGGTCCTTTCTATCCTGGAGCTGCTTAAAAGAAGGTTCCAAGTCCTAAGACCAGGACCAAGAAGTCACGTGCTACGCGTTCTCCCAAAGATCACCCCTCACCTTCAAAAACTTCACCAACGCGCGCGCGTGACAAAATCTTGTTTTTTGCCCTTTCCAACATGACCAAGAAGTGCACCCTGTTAGTCAATGACCCGTTAACGACAAATTTATGACCGATCCCCTGTCATCATGTTAGGGAGTTCCGTTAAGTGCTCTTTTAGTCACTCTTTGTGTTTATTGACAATGCGGCTTCCGCGACTTGTTCTCCTCTTCTCTCTTTTCCTGGTCTCCCAAGCCAATCTCTCCCCGAACTTCCCAAAAGGTCGTTGTCTCCTATGCGTCCTGAAGAGCAAAGCTGGGAACTTCCATCGCGAAGACTCGGATTTTCAGCTTTATTTGGACGAGTATGAAGGGTGAGTTGCTGGGGTTTTGAAATGGGTCTCAGCGGGAAGATTTCAGGATCCGTCAGGACTATTTTCGAAGACACGGGTTTAGGTTTCAATGAGGGATGAAACTAAGAAATCTGACCTTAATTTATTTAACTTATAGACCTTTAATAAATCGTATTTTTGCCAAATTGCCTAAGTTATCGCTCAGATTCTTCCCCGTTATATCTCAAACTTGTATTTCCCTCCGTCAGACCCCGACTCTCGTCCACTTTCAGCTCTACCAATCTGCGGTAAAACACGACCCAGAGAAGACCAGTTCCAGCGATGATTCCCATCTCCGTGATCCAGATAGCCTTGGGTCCAAATCTGGCATAAAGCACCCCAACAGTAACAGGTCCCACAAATCGAGCCAATCCACCACAGAACTGCATGATTCCCTGCATCGTTCCTTGCCGTCGTGGACCCAAAACTCGGCCGTAGACGGTGTTGTTGGAGATGTCGATGTAGGGCATTGCCAAGCCTATGCAGATGGCAAAAGCGCAGTAGTAGATCCAGGGGTTAACCGGCTTCATAGAGTCGCACCAGGAGAAGCGGGTCACGTTACATCCGATCTGCTCTTCGGTGGTGTTTAGGCCTGGAACAGGGGAGCTAGAAGGAGCTGGGGAAGGGATAGGGACCTGAAGAGTTGTAGGTGACGAGGTGGCCTGGGATGAAGGTCCAGGGATAGGTGACCAGGTGGAAGGAGAAGAGGATTGATAGGGCTCCCATGATGGCAAACCGGTGCCGCACGCTGAAAGGGTTACCTCAGCCGAAGCCTAACGTCGAAGCTAAGGAAACAAACTCACAATCGACTCATCTTGAACCCGATAAACGTAAAGAAGTTACCGAGGGAGATCATGCCAAGGGCCAGTTGGGCCATGGATCCATATTGGACGGTCTCCTGCCGAGTGAAGGCGAACACCGTCATGGCAAAGGGACTTCCTATCCTAAATTAGCATCTCTGAACCCCGAGTTTCAAGCTTAATCTTACAGTTCTATGTTAGTAAAGAAGAACTGCTGGGTGAATCTCGTGATATTGCAAACTGCCGCCGCTGTTTTGTCGAATTTCGGGAGTTTGGGCTTGTCCAGAAGATTCTATAAAACCCAGCTTCCCATTAAGCAATTTAGGATTAAGCCTACCTCCTCACTGTGCTCCAGAATCCCAGCATAAGACTCAGTAAAGTAGAATCTGAGCAGAAAACAACAAACCAAGTTTACGAAACAAGCCGTGAACGCCGGAGCTGTGTACATGTTTATGCCCAAGCCCGAGAAGAATTGGAGTCCAGGATACCCGATAGGACTAAAGATCAGCTGGAGTCCAGGACCCAAGGTCGTTCCTATGGACATGCCTCCGTTGATATAGGCTATGGCCAAAGACCTATCACTCGGGATGCAAGATGTAGAAGCGTAGGTTCGAAGAAGGGGGAGATTTGCTAAACTAGGCTATGCGAAAAGGATCTTAAGGTGGTCAATGAGGCTTACCTGACCCGATTCCAATAAAGAACCTAGCGATGAGCATCATATATCTCCTATTTGCCGAAAACGCTTCTGTGGAAAAATACAGAAGATTCCCAAAGATCATAGATGCCAGACCCGCATACATAGGAATCGAGATCTGTTTAATCCGATTGCTCCAATACCCGAAAATAGGAGACGCTACGCATTGGGCAAAACTGTACCCGGCCACCACAAACCCGAAGAATTGCTCTGTGGCTTGTTTGTCGATCTGAGGCAGAATTTGAAACTCAGGAGAACCGAGCTAAAGACCTACGTTTTCCAGAAATGGCCACATACTGGTAAAGTAGAGGCTGAATTGGACAGCAGAGCAAAAAGCCAAAATAGTGGCCACATAGATTGAACTCCAATCTGTGACTCGGGTGTCCATATCGTCGGGCATGGCTTAGAGTAGGGAAAGCGTAAATGGGGAACTTCTGGGTCGATTCAAGACAAAACTGCATAAAACAACGGGAGAGTATGTAATTATGGCGACCATGGGAAGGAGCAGAGTGCACATCAGCGCAAGGTAAACACGTTTGACCAGAATTCGTGTTTAAAATGTACCTCTGTGGGAAGAGTACAGATGAATCGATTTGTGTCTTCGGCGAGTTCTCACTAGAGAGACAAGGATCAAAAGGGGGCTGAGGAGAGGAGAACGAGTTTGTTGGTTCTGGTCAGTTGGACCCTGATCAGAAGGTTAGTTTTTAACTTTTTAAAGATTGAGATTAGGGCTAGATTTGGTGGTTTTGAGGGGAGTTGAACTAAATTGGTCAGCTCTACAAAACCTTTAACTCAAATTTCAAAATTAAGAGAATTTTAGGTTTGCTTTGAAGACTCAGCTGAAGCACTTTATGACCACGTCATTGCACTTTGAAGCTTTAAGTAAATCCTGATCAGCTCATTGACCACCTGCACCAAGAAGACTAAGGATCAGAATCAATACATAAACATCGCCCCGACCACCAGCAAAAGTCGAAATTAGCAAAAAATGACACGCACGGGAAACAAGAAAGAACCTTAAAACAGTCTTACGCTCTTATCGAGTCCTCCGTCCGCGGGTGGCAAAACAAGTAAGAGTGGACGCCGCCAGCCGCGGGGACAGATGGAGCAACAAACTGACCATGAATGTCAGCAGTTCGGTCTCACAGTTTTTTGTTTTTCACATGAATTCATTAACCACAAAATCTTTACAAAGATATTGCGATCTAGTACATCTTATAGCCGATCTTGAACCACTGATATGTCTTCGCATAAGCGCTAACAATAGCGACATTGGTGGCACTAACAAACGTGTGGTTGCGAGTGTGATCCATGCAGCAGAAACGGTATCCAGTGTTGCCAAAATCAGCTTGGATCTTCAGCTCAACGTTGTTGAAGGGACAGGCGTCATTCTCGCAGTGGGGAAGAACGGTGGAAATGCCATAGAAGTGCACAGCGACACGTTTCCCGGGTGGGGCCTGAACAGGGGGTTCCAGATCAAGTTTTTTGGCAAAGCTTTATGACATACGTGAATAATCCAATGACAAGAAGCGTGATACCACGTCGGCGCTCGGGTGTGGATCGATCCAGCGGATCCTTCTTGAAATTGCCAGCTTCCTGTTGCGTCGAGATCGGCACCACAGGCTTTAACTCCAGGTCCAACGTTGTTTCCCAAGCTTCTCACGCTGCAGTCGACGCCTCCAAGCCCGGTAGGACAAATACATACAGCGCAGTTTTTGGGTGTGTTGAAGCCACCGTTCTTGCATTTGGTTCGAGATCCTTTGCAACGATCTGAGAAGGCTCAGTTTCAGAGTTCAGTAGTGAAAGACTTGGGTTACCTAGACACTGGTAATGTGTGTTCATCATGAGGAGGTCGTAGAAGGACGGCCCATAATGTTGACCCATGGTGTTCAGGTGAAATTCTTGGCCGCAAACCGGGGTCATGGTGGATAGACCTGGACCTCTACTGGCAGCACCTGGAACAAGCCCATTAGAACTGGGAAATGAGAATTTGCGTACCGTGAGCGTAGTGCATGATGCTTCCGTAGTCGTATGGGATACCGTAGTTGAAGTTAGTCTTATTGGTCTGTTTCAAAAAGTCTCCAGTGGCGTTAGGCTGCACATTGACGTTATGCACCACAATGTAGTCATCCCGGTCTTCCCGAGAGTGCTCGTGGAAGAATCCCAAAGCGTGGCCGATTTCGTGGGTGATAATACCAAACTAGAAAGAAGGAATACGGCTTTTCAAACCCGGATCTAGGAATCTCACCACCCAGCACTGAGATCCCAGACCAATCAGTTGGAATCCCGTGGGATAATACTTTCCCCATTCGGTCTTCTGATAGAAGTTCATCCCAAGCGAGCTGAAGCAAGGTCCCATGTTTCCAGTGTTGACAACGACAATCTCATGGCCGGGCGCGTTTTCTTGGAACCGAACGCAAGTTGTGTTCTCCCAATATTGAAACGCTTGGCGGATCAGAAATTGGGTATGCGGATCTTTAAGAAAACTATGGTGTTCCGAAAGACAAGGAACACTTGCCAAACCCATGTATGCGGAACGGAATCGGTGCTATATTGTCGGTGGGCCAGCGCGTATGCTGAAATTCGGCATTTCGAAGATTTAGAGCTTGGCGTTTAGATCGAGAAGACAGCAAATGGTCGGCTTGTTGGGGTGTGAGGAGGATGTCACCCTAAACACAATATCAAAACTTGGTTTTTGGTTTCGGCTTACCTGGAACAAGTACTCAGAAAACGGTTTGTTGATCTCCATAATCGAACGAGGGCCACTTCTTGTTGTAGAGTTTGACGCAGAGCTGCTCGCGCTATTCTCGAAGCCATCAGTCAATGAGGATCGTTGACGGAATTCGCGTAGCCTGGCTCTCACATATTCTAACGCCGCAAGTTCCTCCATCGAGCGGCCTTCAAGAAATCCTTCCAGAGCCTAAGGGAAAAACTGCAAAAGGGCAAGGGGCCTAGATGGCTTACCGGATGAACTGAAACTGTAGTCTGGGCTACAGTGCTCAACAGCACTAAGAACATCCAGTAAGGTGACATGGTCAGCTACATTTTGTGTCTTGCCTTGCACCATTTTATGGCCATAATTTTGGCTTGGAATAAATTTTGGCTTCAAGGCGCAGGTGTTTTTAATGGATTTTAGGACTGTTTACCCCGACAGACCAAAATCTAGTCAAAAAACCTGCCGCTTCATTGAAATTCCGTGGATTTTCAAATCCCATAAAACACTTAGAACACCTGTGCGACTGTGATTGTGCCACGTAGCCAGAATCCAGCCCCCGATCGCTAGACTGTGGCTCCATAAATACAGACTTGCCCAGTGGATAGATAGAAGACAGCTATGACTGCACTGGGTAATGTCATCCTACTCCTCTTGGCTGCCTTGGCCGTAAGACCTCCCGGCCTTTATAGCTTCACATAGAGACCTCTTTAGACCGCCTCGCCTCTTCCACCAGGACATGATGCCGCCGATCCGAGTCAGAAGGCTTCACGTATCATCCAGGTCTGTCCCTTTTACCGGACCTTTCTCAATGATAGTATTATAGGGCGATATCATGCTAACCCCCTCTCAGGAAACCCATCTCTTGAACGAAGCCTCAGGACATGAAAGTCAAGCTCTCGTGGAAAGCAACGTGTTCCATCTCTGGGACAAAACTAGGACTATCTCTTACTACATGACCGGCTTTAGTATGTGAACCTGGCTTCTAAGACTCTTCCTAAAACCCTCGTTCAGACGCAACAGCCGAGAGCATGATCCGCAAAGCCTTCCGGTACTGGAACGACCACCTCTGCCTCAACCTCCAAGAAGGCGGACAAACCGAGCCCGTTCTTCGAGTCCAGCATGACGCTATTGGGGGCAAATGCAACAGTTACGTAGGAACCGTCGGTGGCCGAGAGCAGATTATCAATTTGGGAGATCCGTGCTTCAGCGTAAGAGACTACAGTAACCCGGATCTGAAACCTGGTTTTAGTACGGAGCCACGATCCACGAGATTGGCCACGCTTTGGGATTCTTCCATGAGCATGTCCGCGTGGACAGGAACACCTACGCGAGAATCGATGAGAACAACGTGGACAGAGACTTCTACAAAGTCAACTACGAGCGCCTGAATAACAGCGTTAACAACAACTGGAACTCCCCCTACGACTACGGTAGCATCATGCAGTACAGTCGATGTAAGCCTGAACCTTCCGAAATTCAGTTCAAGACCCATTTTTGCAGTCATCCCAAGTCCTCCCGTCTACAACTCCAACGTCCCCGTGATGAACCCGACCCGAGGAACGAGCTGTTTCGAGAGACCATGGGTCAGATCATCAATCCATAGCTTCCTGGACCTGAAGATGATGAATCATCTCTATCGCTGTGAATGTAACATCTAACTCTAAGATCTCTAGTTCTGAGACCATTCCAGCTTTCTGCGCTCATCGTATGACCATCCAAGAATCTGCCAAATTTAAGCAATATTATGGCTGCTTTGAACTAGGATACCAAATTTCCGGATCTGAATATCCCAACGTCGAAAATTATGTCCAAACTCTTATTCCCTTCCTCAGATGCTTTCCCAGCATCAAGCTATACCACGCCCATCTTATGTGTCCTTTCATTATGGAGGCTCAGATCGTTCTTTCTGATTTTACGTTTTCCAGCACTGAGAAGTTAGGAGAAAACGAGATTCAACTGCTAGCTTATCATCTCAAACACGGACCGTTTAGAGGAAATTATGGACATTTGGGAATGTTCCTAACGAGCTACGACCAAAAAGCTCTTTTTGCGTCTTCCCACCGGGACGTCATTTTCCAGGAGTTCTTTGAGTCCAATTCCCGCACCCTAACTTTGACCGACTGTGACGAGTCCATGTGCAAAGATGTGCCCCATCTTCTTAGTCTCTGGTCCAATATTACCAGAAAGAGCCCGCATCCAAAGAAGCTTGTTGCGAATTCCTTTCCGGGCCTGTTTTGTGATGTTTCTCAGTTTTCGAAAGCTGAATGCTGGATTGAAGACGACCTTAATCAATTTTCTGAAGTTCCGGATCGATCTTATGTGACCAGTGTTACATACTCCGTCACCGATGCCAAGAATCCGAATTCTAAACTGCAGTGGAAGGAAAAGGCGATTTTGAAGCCAAAATGCGATGATAACGAGTGTTGGAAGTGTGAGGGGGAAGGTTTGGCTTGTGAGAGGTTCTCGTGGAAAGTTGAGAAAGGGTTTAAGGAGACGGATATGATCGTGTTTTGCTAGGATTCTTTGGCTATGAGACTGAGTCGGGAATAAAGTTTTCATGCTTCCAAAAACCGCAATTCAGAATTTAATTGGTTATTTGAAGTTCAGACAAGATCTTCAAGCCAGTTTGAAACTGATCCTGAAACTCAGGATCTCCCGGGCATAAGCACTGATAACAGCTCTGTCCATCTCACTGGTCAGATGCCCCGTGGCATGCTGAGTGGCACACATCCGATACCCAGTCTTGGTCACGTCTTCGAACATCTTGAATTCCACGTTGTTCATGAAGCATCCGTCTTCTCTGTTTCCGCCGTCGATGCGGTCGACTCGGATTTCCACTTTACGTTTGGGGTCTCGGGACTGAAATACGAAACTCCTAACTGTGGGATCCAAGACCGTGCCAAGCTTACAATGATGCGCCAATGACAGTGGTCATGAAGACTCTTCCTAAATCCTGCCGCTCCAACCGTGAACTCCAAATTCCTCCAGTCATTCTTGGCGTACAGATCCTCTCCACACGGACGCCCGTTGTTTGATCCTCGATCCCGATTTCCACAGTCATGGCCAGCGAATCCGGACGGGCAAACACAAATCTCGCAGTTCCGAGGGTTCTGGAAACCACCGTAATGGCAGTGCTTACGATTAGGACAGGCGTCAGCGCATCCATAGAGCGTGTTCATCATCAGGAGGTCCAAGAAAGAAGGTCCGATTCTTTGGCCTAAGGTGTTGAGGTGGTTCTCGTTCCCAGGAAGCGGCTCCATGGTCCGAAGTTGACCAGGGACTCTGGTAAACGCGACTGAAAGTCTTAGGTTGTTATGGGTGGAAGGTCTGAGAGCTACATTTGTCGTATTGCATGATGCTACCGTAATCAAAGGGGACGTTTAGGTTGTTGTTGCTAGGCTGCAGGTTGAAGTTATGGCGCTGATCTTCGATAGCGTTGTCTGGGAAAACGCGTAGATAACCGTCGCGGTCGACCCGGGAGTGTTCGTGCCAGAAACCCAAAGCGTGGCCGATCTCGTGGGTGATGATGCCGAACTACAGTATACCAATAACTCAGATGTTGGGAAATTCGATGCTTACATGAAGGCAGTTCTGTCCAAGGAAGAGATTCTGCTTAGATCCGAAAGGTCCCCTTGGGTCGTCATTGGCGACATCGCGGCCAATACGGCTGGAACAAGGCCCATGAGGATCATCCACAAAGGTAACTTGGATTTTGTGCTCAGGACCTCGATGGTTGCTGGCAAAGCTCAGGCAGGTGTGAGCTTCCCAGAACTGGAACGAAGCGTGCACAAGGTGTTCGACAGCTGGGGCTAGAACAGATCTATAGGGATGTGACGAGCTGGAAAGTGCCTTACGGATTCCGACCAAGTAGTACGGAATGGGCTCGCTCCGATTCCAGCGATACTGAGGAAAACGTCCGAAATCCAAGGCTTGACGTTTGTGGCGGGAGAGGAAGTGGTCCACTTGTTGACGGGTCAACATGATGTCGCCCTAAAGAGCTTCTTTGCAGGTCTACGTCATTAGACGTCACCTACCTGAAACATGTATTCAGAAACAGCCTCGTTGATATCGGGAATGGACACACTCTTGGATCGATCAAAGCCAGAATTCTCATTCGGAGAAGTCCTCTCAGGCTCTTGGCCGTCCAAAGCACGTCGGTTCAGCTCCCGCAGCCTGGCACGGACGTACTCCATCTCGGCGGCATCTTCGGGTGAATGGTAAGCGGAGAGAATGTTTGCGGCCTGCAATCCAATCTAGAATTTTGTTCCCCAGAAGAGAGCTTACCGTAGCCAAGTGGACCGCGAAGAAGAGGAGGAAGAAGCATGGCAGTCGGTTCACCATAGCAGCTCTGTGAAGATTCCGCTTCTACTGGCGGATTTTATACAGTTCCTGAGGTGCCACGTAGGCATGTTAAGGTGCAGCTGTGGAATGTGGATCCAGGTGTGCCAAATGGCATTTCTGAGTGGGATGCATAATGTGTTGTCAATGTGAAACCCCTGGAAAGGAAGAACTGAAAGGCCAATAAGGGTTTATTGGAAATGGCAGCCTAGCGAGATGTGCTGGTGGATGACAACCGTGATGGCTGACTAAAACTGCGTTGGTGTTTTGTCAGCCACGGTACAAATCTTCCAAGCCTAGTGTTTCTCTGAGTGTGGCTTTGTTTCAGTGTGCTTCTCTCGTCAGATCTGGCCAGCAGCTAGCTTTGGACAATGTCGAGTATCAAGATCGAGTCATCCAGGTAAGATCACTAATCGAGGAACAACTCAAAGAGTTCGTATTGAGGACAACATTATGACTTTTCCAATCAACTCGAAGTCAGCCAGAGAAGGGCAAGCGATCAACCGCAAGTCATTCGACCGTTGGCTTAATGGCCTAGAAGACTTCATTCCCTTCTACATGGAAAATTCCAGTAAAGTTCGCAACCTTCTTTATCTATTCTTATTTCAAATCTTGCAGCTGCCGACATGGAAGACATTATCCGGAACGCCTTTAACTTCTGGAATGATCATGTTTGCGTGCGAATTGTTAAAGAAGAACTCGGCCCTTCAGTTCTTCGCGTAGAAGGAGCTAGAAACTCTTCTTCTTATTGGAGTCCCGTTGGAATGGTTACGACTTTTATGAGGTTGGAATGGCTCAACCGATTCATCTGGGACACAACTGCTTGAATGTAAGATAGCGGCGTGGTTCTGTACTGAGCTTTCCTATGGTGTTCAGTATGGCAGAGCCCTCCACGAGATCGCCCACGCTCTAGGATTTTTCCACGAACATGAGCGCCACGACCACAAAGACTTCGTTACAATCAATAGGACCAATGTTCTCAATAAGAAAGACCTGGTAAACTACGTTCCTTACAGCGACAAGAAGAACAACAACCAGGGAGTCCCCTACGACTATGGGAGCAACATGCACTACTCCGGATGTAAGATAGCCTTCTCTGACAATTTCAGAATGGTTTATAGACCTTAGCAAGCGATCCGCAGTCGATGAAAACATTCCAGTGATAAAACCCACCCCTGGCAACGAGCTCTACGCGCAGACCATGGGACAACGGATCAAGCCGAGCTTCTTGGACGTTAAGATGATGAACAAACTTTATGACTGCGAGTGTGAGTCAATCCATTTTAGTTTGCTTAAGATTAGTTTATTTCTAGATAACTGCGCAAAAGTTATAAAAGCCAACTGCTCCAACGGAGGGTTCCCGAACCCAAAGAAGTGTAATGAGTGCATCTGTCCATGGGGATTCAGCGGTGACTGCTCGCAGAGAGACCTGGGAAGCAGCGGCACTATTTCTTGCGGAGCTGATTTGGAGGTAAGTGATGAGTGGGCCACTTTGGAAGCAAGCATTGGCTCAAAAAGAATGGGATTGAAGGATTATCACGACTACTGTCATTGTCATATTAAAGTGCGACCCATGAAAAGACTCTCAACTCGAACGTGAATTTCAGGCTCCGGGAAAACTCGTTGAGCTTGAGATTCAAGAAATCCAAAGTTACGGCGATAGCATGAGAGCTGAGAACGTCACTTACGGCTGCCCTCTGAACAACGTGGAATTCAAAATGCTGAACTATATGGAGAGGACCGGATATCGATTCTGTACTGAGCATGACTTGAAAGTGGTTCCGGACAACAAGCTGACCAGTGAAGGTCCGCTGGCGGTTGTCAGCGCCTATGCCAGATGACTCCAGTACTTCAGGATTCAGTATCGTTCTGTTTAATAAAATCTGTGGCTTAGAGTTGGGTTAGCTTAAGTTAAAGCCGGTTAAATAACGGCTTATTGGAACCCAACGTTTCGCATTGGGTTATCCGGACCGTGGTTTGTTACGACAATACGGCAAGCCTTGGATTGCGCGAGCCTTGAAGTGTTAAGGGCTTCGGATCGCCAGGGGCTTGCATTGTCAGGGCTTCAGATTGCTCCAGCAGTGAGCGATTCTTGACATCTATCGCACCTCCCAGAAATAGCTAAACTCGTAGCCAGAGCTCCTCAAGAACTTGGACGACTCATTAGAGAACACTTTATTCCAGAAATCCGAAGCCAGATCTTAAGCAATCTTATAACTGATCTGCAAGAACTGAACACTTCTTGCATAAGCGCTCACAACCGCCATTTCCTTAGCACTAACAAAGCTCTTATTAGCCACGACCTGATTGCAGCAGAAGCGGAATCCCGTGTTTGTAAGATCTTCTTCCATCTTGAACTCGACGTTGTTGTGAGGACATCCGTCATTGATACACTGGCCGCTGATCTGGTGGACGTAGATCTGGACTCTCTGGCCTTTCGGAGCCTAAGCACGCTCTATTCAACCTTGACTTGAAGGGGATCAACCTACCGTAATCAGCCAATGACAGAAGGAGTGGAAAGGGCGAATTGGCCAGTAAGCCCTAGATCCAACGTTAAAGGAGAAGTTCTGCCATTTGGTGGTCGCCTTAAGATCTGCTCCGCAGGTTTGACCCAAGTTGTTGCCAAGGTGTCTTACGCTGCAGTCTTGGCCTCCGAAACCTGACGGACAGATGCACTGAGCGCAGTTCTTGGGGTTGTTGAAGCCGTTGTTCTTGCACACGGTTTGGGAATTCTTGCAGCGGTCTGAAAATAGGCTTTTTAGGGTGTACGGCTTAAGTTAGACAAGACCTAGACACCCATAGAGCTTGTTCATCATAAGCAAATCCAGGAACGAAGGTCCAATGCGTTGACCCATAGTGTAAACGTGGTTCTCGTGACCTCGTGTGGGGTAGATCGCGGGGTAGTTTCTATTCAAGGCGAATCCGTCTGAAAACTAGGATTTGAAGACCGTCTTAAAGGCTGAAATCTCCCACATTGACCATACTGCATGATGCTTCCGTAGTCGTAAGGTTGTCCAAAGTTGTAGTTCTTGGCTATAGGCTGGACGTCAAAGTTGAAAACCATCGAAGCGTTGACGTTTCTGTAGTTGACGCTGATGTACTTCTCCCGGTCTTCCCGTGAATGCTCGTGGAAGAAGCCCAAAGCGTGGCCGATCTCGTGGATAATGATTCCGAACTGAAATGAGGTCTTAAACTCTGGGCTCGTCGGTTTCAGGGACTCTTACATGGAGACAGTTAGTTCCCAAAGAGAGTCTTTGAAAGCCGGCTTGCACAGCCTGGTTCCAGGCGTTCCTTGTGTAGTATTCCCGTCCCAACGCACTGTAACAGCCGCCTTGTGGCCCTCCATGAAACACGTAAATCTGGTGTCCACGAGCGTTCTCGGCGAATCTGACACAAGTCCTGTCTTGCCAGTATTGGAACGCTTGGCGGATCAGGTTCTGGGAGTTGTAGTCTGAAACTGGCGTTCTTAGAACAGTGTTTCGAGGACCGAGTTCTACCAAAGCCGTTAAGAGTGTAAGGGATCACTCCCTTATTGTCCCGAGGCCAGCGGCTGAAGCGGAACTCGGCATAGTTCATGTTCATGGCCTGACGCTTGGAGCGCGAAGTGAGGAGATGGTCGACCTGGTTGGGGGAGAGGAGAATGTCGCCCTGAAATGGGTTTAAGGTGAGCTTGGATTAGGCTTTTGTACCTGATACAGGTACTCAGCGGCAGGTCTGTTGATGTCCAGAATAGAGTAGTTGCTGGGGGCGTCAGATCTTGGGCTTTGGGTTCCGAAGTCAGGGCTGGAGCCAAAGCCAGAAGCCTCACGCTGGTTCAGTTCCTTAAGCCGGTCACGGACATACTCCAGAGAAGCCAGTTCTTCGTCCGAATGGTCGGGAAAGAAGGATTCCTTCACCTAGATGACATTTGGTTGATCTGGTCGAGAAGTTGGCCTACCGTAGCTGGGAGGGAGTCGGCACATACGATGAGAAGACCCAAGCACACCAGAGTTGGCACAGAACCACAGAAGCGTCCCATGGTAGCGCTGCTATGGATTCAATCATGTCCTGGCAGCGGCCTTTTAAGAGCGATAATGGCATGCAGGGCTAAAACGACCCAGGTGTTCAAAATGTGAATTTTCGATGACAGCTATAATGGGATTTCAGATGGCTTTAGAGCTCCAGTGCATGCGTTCAATGTGTTGGCGCTCAAGGATTTGATCGCGATCGATTCGAGCAAATCGTCTGCAGAGCTGATAGCGTACGACATTAAGCAAACGTTTAGTTACAGATACAAGCTAGGAATTCGAACAATGCTTCATTCAGGAGCTCATAGAACACGTTCCCACGATCGAGCATTGTAGTATTCGTACAATGAAATGAAACTAATCCTTGCAACTTGGTCAGTTCGAGCGTAGGCGTTAATGATAACCACATTGCTCTCGCTGTAGAAAGTCCTCTTCTCCATGGACTGACCACACGTCCGGTATCCGGTAGTCCTAAGGTCACTTTTTAACTTGAACTCCACGTTGCTCCAAAAACAGCCGTAGTCGTCGTCCTGTCCATCTACCTCATCCACCCTCACTACAATGCGGTCTCCCGGCGGCGCCTAGGTGAAACAATCACTTGAAACTACAATCACTTAAATTGAAGACTTACAGTTATACGCCAGTGGCAATGATCGTGAAGATCCTTTGTTGTTCCATCGCCCATAACCACATTCAATGTGTTCCAACCCCATTCGGTCTCCGTCCAACCGGTCTTCAGATCAGCTCCACAAGGGGAACCGCCGCTAAACCCAGGGTCTCGGTCAGCGCAGTCGGGTCCTCCTAGACCTGAGGGACAGATACATTGGCTGCAGTTTTTGGGATTTTGGAATCCTCCGTTCTTGCATGACAAGGGATAATCAGCACAGTCCTCTGGAATCAATCGTGAGACCTGAACGAACAAGTGTGCTCACCGAGACAATCGTAGAGCATGTTCATCTTCAGTAGATCCAGAAACGACGGTCTGATAGATTGTCCCATAGTGTCAATGTGGTCTTCGTTACCTGACGTGGGCTTCATAGACAGAAGTTTGCCTGGCGCGCGAGAAAATGCATCTGAGAACAAAAAACTAGGATGGTGGGGAAGGCTGAAGACTCACATTTGTCATAGTGCATGATGCTACCGTAGTCATAAGGTAGACCAAAAGTAGTAATGAAGGCTGAGCGCAGAATCCTGACCTGGTTGAGTTTGTCAGGATCAATGTTCTCCTCGTGCACTTTGAGATATTTATCCCGGTCGCTCCGTTCATGTTCGTGCCGAAATCCCAAAACGTGGCCAATCTCGTGCGTAATCGTTCCAAACTAAAAAAGCCCGAATACATCAATATCATGACCTTAAACCCACGCCCATGCAACCCTCCTCGCCCAAATACATGTCCTGTGTTGATCCGTATGGTCCATCTTCCACACGTCCCCATTGGCTGGCGCAGGAATCATCAAACATCTTGTTCAGAACAAGAATCTTGTGTTCGGGGCCATGATAGTTTGGCTGAAAGCGCAGGCAC
>KN167011.1:10533-36097 GCA_000757745.1 Steinernema scapterisci | reverse complement strand
CTCCCTAAAAGCCAAAAATTAGAGGTGCCAGGCTTTAAACGCTGCCTGGTAGAGGTACAAAGCGGTTTTGTTAGTCTCTGAAGTAGGGGATGCCTGTGGTTTCTCAGATTCGCCGAGTCCTTCGCGATCCCTCGTAAATAGTGGATTTGAGAACGTCTGAAAAAGTCAGTGGCAGGAGAAGTCTTGGTGTTAAATCTTATTAAACCTACGGTAGCCACGTGTAGGGCTCCTATGAAGATAACGACTATCCAGCATGACCACAGATGAGCCATGGCGAAGGTGTGGGAATGACAGTTTCGGTGGCTTCTTTTATTGAGCTTCTGAGGAAGCTGCCAACAAAGCAAATTTTTGACATTTTATTTTGGTATTTAATCTTGTTTGACCTTAGAGGCTTGTTGAACAAAACTCATCGCTAGGCAATGCTCAGTCATCCAGACAGTCTGAAAAACTGGCAGCCAGCCACCATTGAAGCTTATGAACTTTAAAAAGATCGAAATGACTAGCTGTTGAATACGTGGTCGGTGCTTTTGATGACGCAACTCAGTTAGACTCAAGCTTCTAGGAAAGCTACCATGGCCAAACCAATCATGACCAGAATTCCAAAGCAGCTGGCTTTTTAGAGGAACCTCCAGTGGCATTTGATGTCTCCGAAAGTCTATCAAATTCTGATTTTTTCGTAAGCTTCCGCGAAGCAAATGAGTCAGATTCAAAAGAGTCATTTCAAAATCGGAATAAACATTAAAAGTGTTCCAGAGGGTCTCTTTGAAACTGTTGTGCTCGATGTTCCACCATGACTGGTTCGTTCCAATGCTGCCTCACCATTATCGTCCTAGAACTCTTGACAGCCTCTGTAGTAAGCTGGAGTCTGGGACTTCCGAGCCCTTCTCAACGTGTCCATTTAGGTGCCTCATCCGCTTCTCTTAACAACCTCCAAGCCCGAAATCGCTGAAATCAAGTATCTTTCTGAGAAGCCTGAACTTCAACCCGAAGAATACCTGGATGGATCCAAGAAATCTACCACCACCTCTGCTCCCTTCGTATCGATTCCTCTCATCAATGAATCCGTTGCTGAGTATCTCTACGAGGTACCTAATCATGTTTTAATACTCAGTCTTGGGCTTTTAGGGCGATGAGATCCTGACCCAAGAGCAAGTCGACTACCTCGATTCACGAACCAAGCGCCAAGCTATGAATTTCAAGATCTACCCAAGCCAACGATGGGATCGAACCGAACCCATTCCTTACTACTTGGAGGGTTTCTGTAAGTCAATTTCGTGAAGCTCCAAAAACTGAAAAGACCCTATTTTAGCACCCAAACACGAAGAACTGATTCACAAATCCTTTAAATTCTGGGAAGACCACACCTGCCTGAACTTCAAGTCTAACTACCATGGGCCCAACCACAAAATCCGAGTCATCGCGGCCAGCAGCGAGGGTCCGTGCAGCAGCTACGTGGGTCGTCAGACTGAAAACGATACGAAGAATAGATTATACGGATCAAAACAGAACTTGACGTTAGGTAAAGGATGCATGCAGGTAGGAAAGCCAGAAGTTCCCTAGCCAAATTTAGGCTTTTTCAGTTCGGAGTCATTACGCACGAGATCGGCCACGCTTTGGGCTTCTGGCACGAGCACCAGCGATTAGACCGAGACCAATATATTCAGATGCACGTGGGAAACGCAGTGAAAAATGCGACCTCCAATTTCATTACCCCGTATCGAGGAGCGATCGATAATCTTGGGGTGCCCTTTGACTACGGTAGCATTATGCAGTATGACCAATGTGAGTCTTGGGTTTTGGCCTTCAAGAGTTAGAAGCTAAATGTGGCCTATTCTAGATGCATTCTCCCGCGCCACGGGAAGGCTAACCACAATGGAACCCACACCAGGAAACGAAGACCACATTAACACCATGGGCCAAATAATCGGACCTTCGTTCTTGGATCTGCTTCTCATGAACAAGCTCTATGATTGCCAGGGTACGGTATCAGATTGTCATTGATTTCCTTAAGATTGATTCCAGACCTGTGTGTCAGCAATCCCAAGAAATGCCAGAACCAAGGATTCCAGAATCCTAAGAACTGCAGTCAGTGTATCTGCCCCACTGGTCTAGGAGGACCCGACTGCGCTGACCGGGATCCAGGAAGTTCTAAAGGATCACCTTGTGGAGCTGACCTGACGGCCGGAGAAGACTGGAAGACATTTACCGGCTCTGTGGGAGGATTTGAACGTCGTGGTTTCCATGACCACTGCCACTGGCGAATCCAAGTAAGCTCTCAAACATCTGGACACCTCTAGGATCCACTCTAGGCTCCGGCAGGATCCCAAGTCCTAATCCGGGTAGATTCGATCAGCGGCAGAAGCGGCGATTTCGGCTGTAAATGGAATAACGTGGAACTGAAGCTGGAGAAGGACGTCAGGAAGACCGGATTTCGGTTCTGCGATCCAGCCCAGGTGAATGGAAGGATCTTCTCCAGTCAGGCAAATGTGGCTATTATCAGCGCCTACGCGAGGCAGCGTCAGGATCTGAAGATCAGTTATAAGGCTTGTAATGACTTTTTTGGGTTCTGTATTTGATTTTGAAAGCTGAATGTTACGAGGTCTTGGGCCTTACACTCTTCCAGGACGGCCCTTACCACCAGAACCGATATCTAGCTGTGTGCTCCGGAGATCGGCTGATCCAGTTTAGCCTCGTTACCTGTTCCGACCCCCAAAACACGACAAACCCCAATTTATTACATACTCAATCCAGAACTCTCAACAACACTCTTCCCCATAATCACCTTCACCCTCCTGAACCCCTTCAGGAACACATTCCTATAAGGCTTCACCATCACGAAGCTGAAAATACACATGAAGGGTCCAAAATCCAGCGGAACAAGCATACACACAATCCCAACCAGGTGAATTGCGGAATCCGTGAATATGAAGCTAATAGAGACAAACATGAGCGGCACTCCACCAAAGACCACAGGAAAGACCGAAAATAAGGTTAGATTTGAGAGGTATTTTCTCTGGATTTTCGCTGTTTGCTCGCTCATGACGTCCTTGTTCTTGTTCAGCTCGTAGAAACTGAGATAGACGAAAGACAGCACAGATACAGAGCATAGCCCAAAGACCAGAGAGAGGTAAAGGCACAAAAATAGCTTCCTAAACGAGTCTGGAAAGTAGCAAAACAGGTCATTTTTGAGCACGGAATTGTCAAGGAACGGATAGGAATCGACGGGCATGATTGACATCCAATAGGTCAAAATAAAGAGTCCTGACACGACTAGGTGCAGGCTGACAAAACAGATCAATGAGAGTTTCCGGTCAATTTGTTCGTTGGTCTTGATCCGCTTGATGGCCAAATAGCGATGGAGGAGTGCGCCGAAGAGTCCAGCGGCGGTATTTACAGCCCCTAGGAATATCGTTCCTAGCCAAAGATGCCCGATGAGTTCACTCCGGTGCAGGCCAGCCACGGGGCCATCAAGTATAAGGCAGTTGGCAGACTCGACAGGGAAGATATGACCAAAGGCGAACAAGACGTTAGCGAGAAGATTCCAACCCAGGATTAGTAGTAAGTAGTAGGCGAGGCAGAGCATCTTCTGAGGCGTGAATTTGAGGATGACAAGGATCGTGGGCACGTCGAAGCAGATGTTGAGAATCGTGAAATAGCGGACTAAGACGCCAAAGAGCGATCGCGGGTCGGTCATGAGGGTTGAGTGACAAAGTCACGGAGTGGGAAAATAGATTCCAAGGACTGGGATTCAATCTATATGATTAGGTTAAACCAGGAGGATGGCGCCGAGTGAAGCATGAGTCGTGGAGTCCTAGTGGTCGAGGAACTGAGGCAGTTAAGGGTACAAAGCAATTTCATTAACGAGTTTAATGGGTGCAGGTGTTTGAAAGAGGTCTCGGGACTTTAGGTTACGTATTTATTCATGGCTCAGTCTCCAACCCTAGCAAAAGAAAATCATATCCGTCCTTTTGGACTCCTCTTGAACTTTCCACTTGAAATCCTCACAGGAAAACCCGTCCTTCTCGCAAATGAAGCACTGCTTATCATCACAAATTGGCCTTAAAACAGCCTTAGCCTTCCACTGGATCCGAGAACCCAGATTCTTAGGATCGCTGACGGTATAAGTCACGCTGGACTCATAACATTGATCCGGGATTTCGGAAAATTGGTCAAGGTCGTCCTGGACCCTAAATCCAGCTTTAGTAAAGCGAGAAACATCGCAAAACAGGCGTCGGAATGAAGCTGAAATAAGCCACTTTTCAGGTCTATCAGGATCCCCAGATGTCCTCGACCAGAGTCCAAGCAGGTGGGGCAAATCTTTGCACATGGATTTGTCGCAATGAGCCAGAGTTAGCTTATGGCAATTAGGGGACTCAAAGAACGCCTGGAAAAAGTCGTCACGGAGAGCGGACGCAAAAAGTGCTTTCTGGTCGAGTTTCATGATCTTTCTTACATGACCGAGTTTGAGCTGACAAGCCAGAAGTTGGATCTGACTGTCATTCAGTTTCCTATTCCCGGGAAACGTGAAATCAGTAAGAATCAGCTGGGCTTTGACGATTTCAGGGCATAAGACATTACCTTGGTATAACTTGATATCGGGGAAGTAGGTAAGAAGCGGAAAGAGGGCTTGCAGAGAGCTGTTGACTGTTATATGAACAGATCTCAGGACTTCATAAAGCGCTAAACCGCCAAAATATTGCTTAAACTTTTCCGCTTCTTGTGGAGTCATGTCACTGATTGGTTCTCCACGGATAGAACCGTTAAATACTATCTTAGAGCCGAATTCCGAATCCGGACGGACGAAAGCGTTTATGTAATTTTGTTGCCGATGCTCTTGCCATTGACGAAAGTTTTCTGATAGGTCTTTCCAAGTGTGAAAACTCATAAGACCATGCCTGGGTTCTTGTAGAGAGAGTTGGTAGACGTGGGCGATGAATAGTGTAGGGACGGAGTTCATTGTTTGGCTGAAATTGGGGTCGGAGGTGCACGGAAATAGAGAGTGGGGGTATAAAAGCATTGCGAGGTGGAGGAAAAGCGAGGCGTGCAGGCGGAGATGACTCAAGCAGGGGAGATGGAGCCGTGGGATCGGGTCAGGACGGGAGGTCAGGCCAGGCGACCGTTCCCAAGCAGGGAAGACCTCAGAATGAACCGTAGCGACGGATCTCGAGACTGTCTTATCTGTGATCAGACCGTCTAGGACAAAACAGTCTGGCGAAGAGGTATGTGTCTATTTGTGCCTGAATTCTGTCCACGAACCGGTTGAATTCCCATAGGAAAGTGCACTACTTCCAGACATCGGTCTGTTTCAGACTACCCGGCAGACGTGTCTCCAGACAGACATAGACGTAGACGTCTCCTCAGGCCCGTTTCGATCATTCCCCAACAACGCTTCGATCTGGATCGGTCGTGTTTGACCGCACTCTACCGCTGTTTGGCTCTGTCCAAGAACGACCTTTCAGGCCTTGTTATCGTCGAATCGTCACCCAAACTCTGGGGAATTGAGCCTCGCCGTGCTCAGCATCCGAAAATCAACCTGCGCCTCTAATTTCAGCTAAACTGGAGCCCAGAAACTACGGAAATTGACCCAATCCACGTCACATTAAATTTCAGAATAGTCCAGGGTCCTGCAGCGATCGTCATGACGTTCCGACGGTCGGAACGAATTCGCGAACGTTCCTCCGGTTTTCGAATCGAAGGCTTTTCGATTTTGCTCGTTTTACGAAGATTTTCGATCGTTTGTTTGTTCGTGCTTCACGTGCTTCGCTCCTGCGTGTTGCTTGCTGCCACTCCTGCGTACGTGAAATCTCCAGAAATCCATGAAATGTGAGGGTGTTTTCGTGAGAAGTTTGTGACGCCAAATTTCTCATTTCATCTGTTTTTCGTGCCGTTTTATGGGGTAGGAAATGTCAGTTGTGCATGTTCCAGCGTCGTGTCAATTTGTGTACATTTTTATGTGAAGCGTGCCGTCATGAAGAACCCAAATTCCGAGCGCGATTTTGACTTGTCACGAGCTCAAAATCTGCGTTTTTATTGCCGCTTGAGGGGCAACTTGGAATTCATCTATTCACTCTGATTTACGCGTCTTTGGGAACAAGATTAGAGGCTGGGTTCCGTTGTGTGCGCTCCCGAAAACTGCGCGATGTCAACCGTAGTCCGGAAGCCTGTCAATCTCCATTTAAGGGTCACTTCTTCGAACCTTTCTCTGATTTCTTTGCGAATTTCGAGCTTTTGGGACAGCAATTAGGGGCTGAATTTCTGTCATTTACGCGCCGCGAAGTGCCGTGTTTGTGCCAGCTCCGTGCCGTGCCCTAAATCCGTGCCAGCGCGAATAAGGCAATCTCATCTGATATTTCCTTATTTTCCAGATGGACCAGAAATCTCCGCCGCAAGACAACGCTGTCCACAACGGCAGCGACCACCAGAACAACAACGAAAACGATGAATCCAGGAAGCTATTCGTCGGCGGCCTCCGGGAGTCCATCAACGACGACGACCTGCGCGACTTCTACTCGCAGTACGGAACCATCACGGAGTGCTTCATCGTGCGCGATCCCATGACGAAGCGCTCGCGCAAATTTGGATTCGTCACGTTTTCGACGGTTGAAGAGGTGAGCTTCATTTTCAATTGAAATAGGCCTGATTTTGAGCGAATTCTAGGTGGACAAGGCCATGGCAGATAGGCCCCACATAATCGACGGCAGATCGGTCGCACCGAAGCGCGCCATTCCCAAGGACGTCCAGCACAGAAGCGGCGACAATATCTCCTGCCAGCGCCTCTACATCGGCCACCTCAGCTCGACGATCACCGAAGATACGCTCCGCAGCTATTTCTCCAAGTACGGCGAAGTCACCTTGGTCAACATCGTCGTGGAACGCACCACCGGCAAGCCCAAAGGATTCGCGTTCATCCATTTCGACGACTACGACGCCGTCGACAAGTGCATCCTGCAGAGGACGCACGAAATCGACGGAAGCCATTGCGTCGCGAAGAAGTCGCTGGAGAAGGACGAGCTGGAACGGTCCATCCAAGCGGACCGTGAGCGCGCGATGCGCTCCCAGCGATCTCGTGGATATGGCCGTGACGCACATGGAAACCGCGGCGGCGGATACGACTACAGAAGATCTGGCAGATACGACTACGGAGGACCCGGCGGCTACAACTACGGCGGACCTGGCGGCGGCTACGACTACGGACGGTCTGCTGGCTACGACTACGGAAGACCCGGAGGCTACGCCGCTGGAGGACAGCGTGGCTACGACGCCCGCAGTGCATCCTGGGATGCGCCTTCCTATGGGTCCTCTCACTCAAGGCCTACGTGGGAGCGCCGCACCAGGTGGGGAAGCCCCGTTGGAGAAAGCCGAGCATACGGTAAGTCGATTCCACTCATAATTTTAATAATTTAAGCTTGAATTCAGCTCGTGGACAGCAAGAAGGATATGGCAACAACGGTTACGCCGTACCCGCTGATCCTGCTGACAACGTTTACGGATACAGCCCCGCATACAACGAAGGACAACAGAAGGATCCCCGCGGCGGATACAACTACGGCGAAGGCTCCGTCGACGGTTGGGGAACCCAGCGCACCTGGGGCCAGTGGCCCGACCCTATCGCGCGTTCTCCTCCGCAATGGGTGCCAAACGACAACGAGCAAGGAGCGTCTCGCTGGGATCAACCTTCGCCGACCTGGGATCAAGCAGGAGGACCATCCATCGGAGGCGGACAGCGTGAAGAAGGCGAGTGGATGCCGGCTGGAAAGTACTAGCCAGGAGGAGGCAGCAGCAGAACGTTCGTTGTTATTATTTACACGTGCATTAAATTGTTGAGGACTGTTTGTGTGGATGCTTAGGAGATTGGGGGTCAGCCGAGGTCAGTTTGGGCTGAGAAGACCGGTTCTTGTTGTTGGTGGGTGGGGGGAATGGCTTTTTTGGGTTGTGTCTAGACTGTAGACGTGGGTCAGTGTCTGAGTCTCACCTATCGAACAGGGGAGTTCCAAGTCTAGGCCTTGTCTGTCTGGTATTCGTCGGACGTCATTTCGCGCGATGTCCAGCTGGCGTGAGGTCGGGTGTTTCGGAGCTCCGCTGTGAAACGTTTCACGGCTAAGCACCACTACCGAGGTCCGACCACGGACTCGACCACCGTTTATAAGGCTTGAGCTCCGTTTCCTAGGCTGCCCATGAGCTCATTCACGTAATGAGGGATGAGTTCACACATTGAATTCGTTCTTTTCGCGTCAGTAGACCTCATATCTACCACGGAGCCCATAACTTTGCTCATCCGATTCCTCAGTGCTCCCTTCCACCATGGAATTCGTTCCCGTCGCTTTCGTAGACTGCGTGATTACATCTCTGCCTAGAGAGAACTACTGGGAGGGGAACGTTTCTTTCTTCTGGCGAGACGTGTGGCAAAGCTGCCAAGAACTTGCCGGGGTCTGGGGTCGTCGATTTGAGCATTTCTTTCAGAACTTAATTAACGTAAGCGTTTTCTTTCAAAATCATGCGGTGTTGCATATTTATGCCTTAATTGACGGCGAAGAAATTACGGATATGAATATCGAAGAGGCGGAAAAGCTGAAGAAGTACTTTCTGAGAATGGACCTAAGTGATTACCTTGAAGAAGACAAGGAAAGCGACAAAACGCTTGAAAAGATAATGCATCTCTTTCGCCATTTTCCAGAAGTCGAACTACATTGTGCACGGAAGCTATGCCGACCCCTTCAGACCGGCAACGTTGGCCTCACTAAACTCGTTTTCCTTCCTCGAGATCCTCAAGATTGGGAACAATCCCAGTTTGATTTCCTCATTTGGCAGCTTGAGCACGGCCGTGTTCGGCACGTCAGCGAGATTCCCTTCCCCTTCCTGTTTCAATGTAGTCAACGCGACGAGATCTTCGAGGCCTTCTTTCGATCCCAAAGCTGCATGAAGTTGGAAGGTAACTGTCGAGATGACTCCGTTTTGCCACTTCTTGATGCGTTCAAACTATGGGTCAGATTGGATATCCCGAACCGACAGAAAAAGGTCCTAGATGGGAAGCTATCCTGCGATATATCCATATTTCAATACATGAGATATCCGTGCAAGATTGAAGATCGCGAAGCAGAGGGACGATTCGGAGGTGAATCGAAATCTTTGAGTACGGTAACAGAACCGAAAACCCCAGAGCGCCAGCTGCGTTTGCAAAGCCACATTTGTTGGAAGATGACCTGCAAGAAACATGGGAAAGATTGCAATCTCCTGGCGAAAAGGAGGAAATGGCAAAGCTGCGATTTGAAGGTTTACAAGGTGGAGCGCAGTTTTAAGACGGATTGGGTTGAGTTTTGCTGATCACTGAAACCTGGAACCTAGGTAGAACTGCTAATAAAAGATAGAAAAGTACTGTATTACATAGAAACAAGTCGTGAAACGTTTCACAGTTAAGCACAGGAACGAATGATCGCACACCAGCTCGACATCGGGCGAAATAGCCACCGGCATGTAGGGTCATTACGGACGTGGCGTTAAATTGCAAATCAGCCAATCTCAGCATCGCTTTAAAGAAATCCATGCTTGTGAAACGTTTCACACCATTTATTAATCAGTAGAATGACCAGGAAATCACCAAAACTCAATACTCAAAGTATCCTTACATCGAAGCAGTTTTTTAACTAAGAAAACACAGTCCGGTCCCCTCTCACGGTTAGCCAAAACCTCGCAAGTCTTCCCATGGATTTCACAAGTCACCTTCAAATTAACGTCTGTCTCCCAACGGAGTTGGCGCTCAGGGTTCGCAGGATCCTTAACGATATTCAAAGACTTCGACCACCCATTGAACTCGTTCTCGTCCTCGGCTTGGCATAAATACCCTTCGGCTTCGAATTTCGCCATGTCCAGGCTCATCTCACCTATGAAGGTCTTCTTTTGGCGGTCGGGGATATCCAGGCTGACCCAGAGTTTGAAAGCTTGGAGGATCTGATTTGAATTAGTCTCGCCGAACATGTGAGTGCTCACGAATCCTAGTTTTAGGCAAGAACTGGACCTGAAGAAGGCTTCTAAGACTTGGTCAAGTATGCTGGACTCAAATAGATCGACGAAGTTAATTTGAGTGACTCTTTTAAGACGGTCATGCTTGAACTGGATCAATAGGAATTCAAAACGGGGATCTTCTGAAAGCACATAGTGAGTCTTGAAACTCAATTTTGTGAGGTTCAGATTCGTGTCTTTCAAAACATTGCACATGTTAAAAGCATTGGCTAACTCGACGTCTGGAAAGTAGCGAGAAAGAGAGATCACCTTTGGGAGATTCTCGGGTACGTCTTTCTGGTTCTCATCTTGTCTATCTCTGATCGTCAACTTGACAAAGTACTTCTTCAGCTTTTCCGCCTCATCAATGGTCATGTTAAGAACTTCGTTCCCTTCGATCTTGGCTCTAATCAACAACAAGGACATATCCTTGCCAAATCCAGCGCTTATGTAGATGGCGTTCTGGTCAGCGTGCTCGAATCGACGGCCCCAGACTCCTGAGAGGTCTTGGTATGTGGGCCATAGCTGGGGGGATTCGGTCCTGGAGAAGAATGGGATCACGCTGTCCACATAGGCGACGGGGACGGTTTCCATGGTGGGGAAGAGGAGCAGAGCAGGAACTTGGATAGCCACGGAGCAGTGGAAGTGGGGATTCCGTGGAGTGGGATAGACGAAATGGACACTGGTTTTGGGGGAATGCGATGTGTGATCTTGACACCTATCGGGCCTGCATCGTGGACCAGATATTGACGGTACAGGCAAGTTGTTATAGGATGGGATCCTAAGGTTTCTGAGACGGAGAAACATGCATTAACGGCGTTTCCAGGACTGGATCTAATGGGGTCATGAGACCTCTCTTGGCCACATTTTGGCAGTTTGCATTTGGCTACAGTGCAGGCGAGCTCCAGTCTGCCTTTTCCAGCTTACCTTGTGCAGGCCAGCTCTCTCGCAATAATTCCATGGGTGGCTGAGAAATTCAGAAATTGGAAAGATCGGCTTGTGGACGGCTGGCGATATGCTTGTGAAACGTTTCGCACCATTTATTAATTAGATAAACCAGAAAATCACCAGAACTCAATGCTCAAAGTATCATTATACCTATGCTGACTCTCAACTACGAAAACACAGTCCGGACCTCTCTCACGGTTAGCTAAGACGTCACAAGTCTTCCCATGAATTTCGCAAGTCACCTCCATATTAACGCTTGTCTCCCAACGGAGTTGGCGCTCATGGTTCGCAGGATCCTTAACGATATTCAACGACTTCAACCAGCCTCCAAACTCGTGCTCGTTCTCAATTTGGCACACGAACCCTTCGGCTTCGAATTTCGCCATATCCTGGCTCATCTTACCTATAAAGGTCTTCTTTCGACGATCGGGGATGTCCAGGCTGACCCAGAGCTTAAAAGCTTGGAGGATTTCTGTAGAATTAGAATCAGACAGGTCGAATGTGTCAGTGTTTACGAATTCCAAGCTTTGACATGATGTGGACCTGAAGAAGGCTTCTAAGACTTGATCGCGGATGCTGGACTCAAATAGATCGACGAAGTTAATTTGAGTGACCTTCTGAAGACGGTCATGCTTGAACTGGAACAAGAGAAATTCAAAACGGGGATCTTCTGGAAGGTTACAGTAACTCTTGAAACTCAGTTTTGTGAGGTTCAGATTCGTGTCTTTCAAAACCTTGCACATCTTCAAAGCATCGACAAGCTCGACCTCCGGAAAGTAGCGAGAAAGAGAGACCACCTTTGGGAGATTCTCGGGTAGGTCTTTATCTTCCTGGTCCCAATCTTGCCTATCTCTGATCGTCAACTTGACAAAGTACTTCTTCAGTTTCTCCGCCTCGTCGACAGTCATATTCGAAACTTCGCTCCCTTCGATCTTGGCTCGAATTAGCAATGAAGACACTTCCCTGCCAAAGCCGGCGCTTATGTAGATGGCGTTCTGTTCCGCGTGCTCAAATCGACGGCCCCAGACACCTGAGAGGTCTTGGTAGGTAGGCCATAGCTGGGGCGATTCGGTCCTGGAGAAAAATGGGATTACGCTGTCCACGTAAGCGACGGGGACGGTTTCCATGGTGGGGAGAGAGGCAGAGCAGGAACTTCGATATCCACGGAGCAGTGGAAGTGGGGATTCCATGAAGTCGAATTGACGAAATGGACACTGGTTTTGGGGGAATGCGATGTGTGATCTTGGCACCTAACAAGCCTGCATCGTGGACCAGATTGACGATGCAGGCAAGTGGGTATAGGATAAGATCCAACGGTTCCTGAGAGCATAAACGACGTTCCCAGGACTGGATCTACTGGGGTCATGAGACCTCGCTTGGTCATACCTCGGCAGTTTGCCTTTGGCTACAAGAGTGCAGGCGACCATTCAAATCCTCCAGTCTGCCCTTTTCGACTTCCCTCGTGCAGGCCAGCCCCCTGACAAAAATAGCTCTTCCTTCCCCACCCTGACAAAACCAAAAGTCACATTTCAACAGCGCCTGACTTGCAGGCAACTCCTTCCATTCCTAAAATTACATCAGCACTTTAAGAATTCGGTCAACTGACAACTTCAGTCATCCCCAATCAGCCTGTAGAGCCAAACCCCAAGCCTTCCGGTGTTCACAGACCACACGTGACTCAGCTCTAATCTTTGCTCATTCCGACACTCCATGACACTCTCTTCAAAGCCCAAAAAACGGCTCCCGTCTGCTTCTCCAAGAATCACAGACCACCTTCAGCTCCAGCTTCAGATGAACACCACGTTTCTGTCACTCCAAAACAACAAAAACAAGGCGTCCTGTAGTCTGTGGCTATTTTCGCACCTAATTCGTCATTTTTAACGACTCTATAAAAGCCGAGTCAGTGTAAAAAATGGTTGTTTTGATGAAATGAAAGCTTTAGCTCTGGTCGTCTTATTCGTTCTGTGCCTAGCGCAGTTAGCTTTGGTCGCGTCAGCTCCAAAAGGACCAAGTCCTCTCGGGAAAATCCAGAAAGAGGACACGGATTTTTATGAGGATTTCTATTCGAATATGAAGTGAGTTGGGAATGTTTGTGATTTGAAGTGAAATGAGGTGGTTTCAGGCAGATGCTTCATGCTAAGATGTGAGCAGGTGGCTGACGACAAGTCTTATATTAAGACCTCTGATTCTGTAATATTTGTTCATATTTTGGTGTCGTAAGTAAATAGTTTGGGATCTATTTGGGTCGTTTTGGGCATGTGGGAGCTGTGGTTAGACCTCTGGCGACTGGAGGTTGAGGTTGTCTTGGATCTGGCTATATGATAGAGGGGAGGACGGCCGTATTGGGTTAATTCTGCCTTGTGGAGACTTCCGAAGCCTGGTTTTAGCCTGCACCTTGACATTTTCAAAACACAGTAACTAGTTTTAGATCTATTCTCACAGTTTTAGGCATTTGGGAGCTGTGGTTAGGCCTCTGGCAACTAGAGGTAGAGGTTATCTTGGATCTGGTCCTCTCCTCTAGTCGTTTGGCCCTGGCGCCCACCACTATTTAGGCATGTTACTCGTCCCACGGTAATACCGGAGTATCATAAAAACAGGTTTTCCAAGTTGGCCGAGGTGTCAGAATACCAGGCGAAAGTGCGAGGTGTCTTTATGAGGTGTCCCGGAAGCAATTCGTCTCGATCAAGTTTGAGGAACTTTAGGTTCAAAGCATGAATTGTCTTCAAGGGCAATCTGGGTTAATGCGGAAACAAGGGGAAGAACAGGTTTGGGATAGGGTAAAAAGCTGAAACATGCGGAGACATAAGGAAGAACTAAAAAAGCTGACATGATGATTTGTTATGATTTGTGATGACAAGCTTTTTTGAGACAGAGAAAGGCTGCATTAGGTTTGGATTGAAGGTTTTAGGGCTTTTGAGCAAGCCCAATTTTGACAGGGTTGAAATGCAAGACGGGTGATTCTGGGCTAAAGGTTTGAATTCGGGAACGGTCGTGTTTTCAACAAGTTTGTAGTTTAAACCCAAAGGTGTCAGGTGGGTCTCTCCGGAAGCAATTAGTCTTAATTGAGCTTTTATGGTCGTGTTCTGACCTCGAGAACACTTCGGGTTCACTTTCATTAAAATCAGCAAAAGCAGGTTTCTGCAAAAAGGCTTAAAAACATGAGAATGATGAATTCATGCTAATTTGAAGTTGGGGATCTGAGTCGAGATTTTAAGAATCAGACAATGTGAGCTCTTAAAGCCTGACATGGGCTAGGAACGTCACTCAAAATCGAAACGCAGTTGGACGGTCACGGTCAGAACAAGAGTTGCACGAAAGGCGAAGAGCGGCCAAGCGGATTCAAGCTGATGTTCTGTCCTTGGCTCGCTTCCGATGACATGTCCGTGGTGGTTAGATACGGCGCTTGGGTCGGGACTAAGGTAAACACGCCTATTATGCTTATCACCCAACTCCTCAGCGTCGTCACGCTCACTTCCTACGTCGGCGCCAACCCGGCGCCAAGTACGGAACCATGGTCAGCGTTTCCGGGCTCCTCTTCTCAACCTCCATTGGAATCAACTGCATTTTGGAGTTCTGCTTGGCCAAACGGGTCCCCAAGAACTTCCGCTTGGGTACGGTAAGCATCCTCTCAATCTCAGAACTGCAAAATCCAAATTTCAAGTTTTATCCTCTCGCCCACAGACGCCTGCACCACGTCAACTTCCACTCTCCAAAACGAGCTAAAATTAGAATTGCATTGTTTATGTCGTTGGCGCCTGCGACCTTGATCACTGACATTCAAAGATCAATTTGTCATCATAAAGACCGAGTTTTGTTAGTTTCGAACATTTTGGAGTTCCGGTCAGGATCCCATCTTTTGTTAAAAAGCCCAATATGGCCGGATCCACCTCAACAACATCAACTCCAAACCCCTGAAATTGCCAAATCGACCGCCGGAAACCCCAAAACCACAAGCATGACACCTCCTGACAACGTGACATCACCACAAAAAGCGAAATTCCAAAAACGAGCTGCTCTTTAAAAAGCGAACAAGTCGCCTCACGCGCGGGCGCCCGCGCGCCCAATGCACCTTTAAAAGGCGTCTCCAAGCCGAGAACATTCTTCAAGGCGACTCCGCCACTGGCGTCATCTTCTTCTTCCCCTCCTTTCGCCTTGACATTAAAACGGTCGCGCTTTGCACTGGCGCCAATTGATGTCTTCTGCGACGACGATGAAGACCAAACTGTTCGGTCTCCTTTTGCTCTTCTGCCTGGTGCAAGCGACCCTTGGCCGTCCGCATATTTTTGACTTTTTTCAGCACACTGTTCACGGCTTTCCGCAGAAGGAGGACAACCGTTTCGATGATATCTTCTTGAACGAAAAGTGAGTTGGTGTTAGATGCGGTTTTCGGGGGTTTCGGGGTTTGGGTCAGATTGGGAGAGTGGTTTTTGGTCAGTTAGATGGTCACAGAGTCAAGGTTTAGATAACTAAGGAAATAGGCATAGATATGGTCTTGGAGGCTTCGGCTTTCGGCTTGGGGATTTGCAATTTAGTCTTTAGGCTCAGGGTGGCAAGTTTGGCCATCTGGTTTAGCCATCGTTTTGCCCTAAAGGGCGGTTTCGGAATGTGTGGAGGATCGTCCCAGAATTAGATTGAGCGCTCATCACAAGCTAGCTCCACGAGCTTTTGGAAGGCTGTTTTAGGCTTTCAGGCTTAGGCCCTAGGAACCTAAGATCTTCCTAACAGAGCCCCAGCGTTTTGGCGCCTAATAGAGCCTAATGGCTGTTCCATTAGAGCGAAGACGGTCATGTCAAAATGCGCTCAGGTGGCCGCAACATCCAAAACCTACGTTTTCAGTTTTTGGCTCAATGCAGCCTGCACGCATTTCTTCCTTTTATCAAAATTGCAGTCTAAAAGCTGAGTCAAACAAGGTGACTTTGAGCCATTCCTTAGCCGATTTTCGTGCTTTTGATGACGACCGCGGACGTATGCCAAGTCGTGCCTGGAAGCCTTGTCATAGGGGGCCAGGAAATCGGGCCTAATCTGAAGCAAGGGAGACTGCCGCTTACATCCTGAGCTCCCTTAGCCAAACCAACATATCAGGAAGGCCTAAATGTGACCAAATAAGCCTAATTTTGCCCTGAATTTTCTCCTAATTTCACGTTTCAGAAACGCGTTGAACAAATTCCTATTCCACTAACTCACCCTGCGACTTCTTCTCGACGCTCTTCGACCACCATCTCCCGCTTCTCCGCAACTCCGACGACCGTAATAACCTTCCCCCTCTCCTATAACTAGCCAACAACCTTGTCACCAGCACGTGTTTATAAATAGCCACACGATTTTATATAAACAAGCAAATAAGGCACGTGACCTCGAGACCACGTTTAACCTCTAAACGGTTACTGCGACAATTCTTTCTTGGATGTACAATGTTCGATGACGAAATTTGGAATAAATCTATTTTGAACGTTACTTGATCGACGTGGCGACGTAGACTAAGCGTTGCGGAGGGGGAAACCCGTTCTTATCAGGGCTTGCAAGGGGATGGGGAGGGGTGATCAATCATGGGAAGGTGCGAAAGCGGACGTGGGGGAACTGGGGGACTTGGAACAAGGCCAAGAGAGGGGTCGGGGAGTAGAGGTAGCCTGGAAGGCTGGGAAGTCTTTAGGTTCATCCTCTGGGCTTCTGGCCTCTGATAGATGTCCATGCCTCTTGGCAGTTGGCCAAGATCTTAAGCCAAGAACTCATGCGTTTAATCTTCATTCCCATCTTGGCTCTTAAGCCTTATTTAGGCTACAGTATACCCAATCTCAAAGAACTGCATGCTAGTAGCATAGCCGCTAACAATGACAAACTCGTCCTCGCTGACCATCGTCTCCCCAAGCCCGTGAACACAGAAACGATACCCAGTCTTGGTCTTGTCCTCCGCCATCTTCAGCTCAAAGTTGTTGATGGAGCAGCCAGTATCGTGCGTGTAGAAGTTGAAGCGGCTATCCACGTGGCTACGCAGGCCTTTGATGGTGATCTTGATCTTTTGGCCCTTTTCCGCCTGGAACGACCCGAGTTTAGGCTCGAACTGGGGCTAAACATACCCTAATATGCCAGTGACAGTGGTCGTGGAAGTCCTTGACAAGTCCGGGTTCTCCTACCACAGCGCGCAAGACCTTAACATTCCCGTCGAGAGCCTGGAGGTCTCCGCCGCAAGTGGAAGTCCCGTTCTTGCCTTGATCTCTGAGTTCACACTCGTCGCCGTCGAAACCCCAAGGACAGATGCATTTGGCGCAGTTCTGCGGGTTCGGGAAGCCGGAGTTCTGGCATTTGGTCTTCGTGCCGGAGCACTTGTCTGGAACTCTTAAACTTATGACCTTTAGAGGGACCTAAAGAACCCACAGTCGCACTCATAGAGCTTGTTGACCATCTTTAGATCCAAAAACGCGGGTTTGATGCTCTGACCCATGGTGTCATTGTGGAACTCGTTCCCAGGCGTTGGAACCATGACAGACTGTTTGCGGTCCTTGGAAAACGACGCTGAATACTGTAAGTGCAGGCAAAGGATTACGGTACTGGCTTACTCCTGGAATAGTGCATGATGCTACCGTAGTCATATGGAACGCCTTGGTTATCGTTTTCGCTATCAGGATGAATGTCGAAGTTGTGCCTCATGCTGAGTTCCATGTTTTCCTCCCGGACCTGGACGAAGCGATCCCGATCGGTTCTGGTATGCTCGTGGAACAGACCCAAAGCGTGGCCGATCTCGTGGACGATGATTCCGAACTGAAACCTCTTGGATCTCCTTTCTAAAGCGGTGCAGGCAACCCACGTGCATGCATGATTCTCCCAAATTCAATTGCTGGTCCCTATTTCCGTAGATCCTCCCAATGTTGCTATTGCAGGGTCCATGTGGTCCCGCGTTGAAGACCTTAATCCTAGATCCGGGCTTTCCGGTTTCCTGGAACTGGATGCAGGCGTGGTCTTCCCAGAATTGGAAAGACTTCCGGATCAGATCTTGGGCCTTGGAATCTTAATGGATCTGGTGATCTTAGGTGGGCCTGGGGTAAACCTACCAAACCCGACCATAACGTATCCGATGACCCCTTCCCGATCATTAGGGAACCGCTCAAACATCCCAGTTTTGGTGTTGATGGCTTGACGCTTAGATCGGGATGAGACTATGTGGTCAGCCTGGGCTGGGGTCAGGGTTATGTCGCCCTGAATACAACGTTGAATCTCATGGAAATAAGCCAAAAGAGATACCTGGAAGAGATAATCCGAGAACGCCCGATTGATCTCAGGAATCTCCTTAGAACCCTTAGTTTCCATCTCCACAATATCGTCCACTGTCAGGCCGTCTTCATCCTGATTCAAGTCCAGAAGACGCCCGCGGACGTATTCCAATTCCTGCCTGGAAGCTTCGTCATAGGAGGCTAGGAGTGGATGGGCCGGGAGCTAAAACTGGGCTAGATGTGAAGCAAGGGAAACCATAACTTACAGCCTTAGCTCCAAACCCGCAAAGGAGAAGAAGGATTGTGGAGAGAATGACCTGAGCCATTGTTGGGATATCATGTTAGGGCACAGGGGTGGTTTATATGTGGAGAGTGGCTTATTAGGAATTCGGAAATTTAGCATTTTATGGGAACGTTTCTTAAGACGCTGTTGTGTTATACCGTTTTATGGGTTTCTTGCACAGGGAATGGGACGTTTAAAAACGCACAATTTATTCTAAAACGAATGCGTTCATCCGAAAGTTCTTGGCGAGGTGGGTCCAGTCCTTGCGCCCTGTCACACTCATCTGGACCTTCCCTTCCTTCCGGATCTTATGGGTGGCCCTGCGACTGAGTCCTACATTTTTTGTGACTGTTATGTACCCTAGGTCATTCCTTCTATGTCGGAGATGCCTGATATGCTGTATCTATGAGGGGGGCTTAGACGATTAGGAGTCACCTTTTATCGTTCCCCCATTCCTGAGCGGCGACTCCTCGGACCACCGTTGGGGGGTGCGACATGGGCTTTGGGTCCAAGTTAAGTGTGACAGTCTCCATCGTCAAAAGACGAGCCTACCTTTGTAGTCCGCATCAATCCCTTTCTCTCCTCGGCCGCTAAAGACCAGTCAAGAGGTTTAAGCCGTTTAACGCCCACATTATAGAATCTGAAGAACGATAAGAATTCACTCAAATCCTCCTGAGATAGAAACATACCTAAAATTGAAGACAAGTCTTGTCGTTGATGGAGTTACTGGGGTGATGTCACATTTCCTGAGGTCTTATATGGAGCCTGAAGATAAGGGAAAGTAACGCGTTTGCCTCTTGGGTAAGTAATGCTCTGAAGCATGTAGGCATTCGTTCAAATGGACAGGTGCTCCTATCCTATAATTGCCCTTAGTCTACCTTTTGGGTCTTTTGCCTCTAGAAGATGTCCAAATCAAGGTTTCAAAAGTGAGAGTTTACAGCTTTCTCACACGTTCGAATTGAAGCAATAGCTATGAGAAGCCCAGATGGGTCGTTCTCAGCCAGCGGGCCTTATTGCCTATGCTTCCGATCCACCTCGCAAAACCCATTAAAATCACGGATTCCCCAGAAGACACCTGTGCCTTTTCTGAATCTTAAGCAGCTTCCGTCAGTTCCTATCCTTATAAAACAGGGCATCCCGAACCATCTCCCACACAGATACAATGTCCTACCATAGCCCGTGTCTTATCCTAGCAGCCCTATGCTGCCTAGCCGCGTCCAACCCTCTCCTGAACTCCTTCGACGAGGCCACCCAGAAAGACTTGGAATACGTCCGTGGGCGTCTTCGGGAGCTGGTTCCCAAATCTGGCCATGAACAAGCAGTCTTGAAGACTGTGGAAACCTCTGTCGAGGGCTCCTCAAGCATCCCTGACATCAATCGAGCCTATTCGGACTACCTTTACCAGGGCGACATCCTCCTGACTCGATCCGAAGTCGACGAGATCGTTTCTTCTCGTCCTAAGCGCCAGGCAATCAACCTCAACTATAAGAATAACCATCGCTGGAACCAGGAACGGGAAGGGGTGATTCCGTTCGTCTTTGACGGGTTTGGTCAGTCTGGAGCCTTAGGATAGACCTATATAGACCCTATTTCAGATAACCAAGAGCGCAACCTGATCCGCCAAGCAATCAAGTTCTGGGAAGACCACACTTGCGTCCGATTCCAGGAGAACGCCCAAGCCCGAACAGTTCTGTGGATCCAGCATACGGGACAAAATGGGTCCTGCAGCAGCTATATCGGAAAGCATGTGGAGGTGGCGAGGCAGGTCGTGAGTCTTGGAGCAGGCTGTCTTAGGGTACGTAGGCTCTGGTCAGCCTTGAAAACCCTAGATTTCAGTTTGGCACCATAATCCACGAGCTCGGCCACGCCTTGGGCCTCTACCATGAGCAGTCCCGAGCCGATAGGGACAGTTTCGTCCGAGTCCGGGAGAGCAATCTGCATCCAAACATGAGCTACAACTTTGAAATGAAGTCTTACGAGAAGAACGACAACCAAGGCGTGGAATACGATTACGGTAGCATCATGCACTACTCTCAGAGTGAGTCTCAACCCTACCTCCACCAACTCTGACTCCAGCATTCCAGTGGTTCCGTCCTTTGCCCTAAACGGCCAGCTTTCGGTCATGGATCCGATCCCAGGAAACGAACTCTACAGTGATACCATGGGTCAGAACATCAAACCCGCGTTCTTGGATCTGATGATGGTCAACAAGCTCTATCAGTGTGACTGTAGGCGGCATTCTGAGATCCTAGAATCCTCAGATTCCCTGTTTTCAGATATGTGCCAAAGACGTCGCTCCGCTCAGTGCCAGAACGGCGGCTTCGTGAACCCCAAGAACTGCAACGCCTGCATCTGTCCTTGGGGATTTGGAGGTCCATCTTGCGGACAAAGGGCCACTGGGAACAACGCCTCCATCCCCTGTGGAGCGATTCTTCAAGCTAGCCCTTATTCCCAAACCCTAGAGGCCAGCATTGGGATCCCGGCTGAGGAACTGAAGATCCGCCATGACGAGTGTCATTGGTTCATCCAGGTAGATCTTGGATTCCAGGTCCCATTTCACCCTATTCCCTTCCAGGCTCCCCCAGGCAAACGTGTCATTATCCGTCTCGACGACGTCCTGAGCCGAGGCCACCACATGGGTCAATTTTGGTACCCAGAATCTGGGTGTTCCCATAATAATGTGGAGCTCAAGATGAAGAGGGATGTGACCAAGACTGGATATCGGTGAGGACAGGCTAAGGATAGGAAGGAACAGGTCCTGTTTCAGGTTCTGCCAGGACGACAAAGTCAAGGATGTCCCAACCATGATCAGCGAGGGATCCCAGGCCATCGTCAGTGGCTACGCTACCGGAATCCTACGTTTCAAGATCAGTTATTATGCTGCCTAAGGAGTCAAATTATTGGGTTTTGGGGATTTAATAAAGTTTGGACACGAGTCCTTAAGCTTCTTATTAGGCTGACGAGTGACTTGGTGACAGCGACATGTAGGAGCCATTCTCCGGGCTTCAACGTGCCAGAGGTTGACTGATGAGAGGAGACGGTGTTCCAGAGAGTCGTCGGTTGTCTTATCAGCAGTCTTATTGCTGAGAGTGCGCCTGTGTCGAAATCCTGGGTGGTTTGAGACCTTGGTGTTGGCGGAGCTTGGATTCAAGACAAAGCGAGGTTTTTGCTTCTAGTGCAGGCTTCTAGTGCCATTCAGCATGCAGGGATTTGCCCTTATTCTATGGACCTTAATTGTCGTTTTAAAAGCCGTTTGGACTTTACCTAACTAGCAGGTTTCCCAAGACAATTATGCTATTATGCAGGCTATCACGGCGAGCTATTATGTTTGTCATAAGCGCGGTCTGTAATCCTTTGCTTTCCTTCCCACAGGTCTGGAAATTGGTCTCCTTTGTCCTAATGCCCTTGTCCACAAATGTTCATTCCCTACCTCACTGAAAAGCCCTAAATTTGAAACTCCAAATCACCTATTCTTCTTAGGTACTCCTGCCCTCTAAGGACAGCTTAAGAACCCCTGAAACTCCAAAACAGAACCCAGCTAAGAATTTCCAATGAAGGCCTGAATCGATAATCACGAATTGTCTTCTGTACTTGTTTCCGCCTCTAAACCATTCCCACAATATTTCTTCAAACCACAATTCACGCTTAGATTCTTGGAAATTCCGAATTTCCCACAAATCTTAAGTGTGTTTTTATTGTTAGTAAGAGTCGTTTTGAGAAAATTGGCGTTTGAAGATTAGATGATGATTGGTTTTCAGGCTGAGATGTCGACGGAAACTGACACTCCAAGGCTTGTGGGTGTTTTGATCGCTTCGGCAAGCGTAGCTCTGACTGTTGTCGTCCTTCCGATGTACTTTTATGTCATCTCGGTGAGTTTGGAACTTGAGATTCTGTTCTGATTGGGCCGGTTCTAGCTTTTTCTGCGTAAGACCCGTTTCGCGAATAACACCGCCTATTGGATCATGGCTAACATCGGCATCATCGACTGCCTCTTCCTCTTGGCGATCTTCCAAGCTGGTCTTATGACCCTGACTTCAACGAAGCTGATCCCGGTCATCTTTGAGGTAAGCTTGGACCCTGTTTTCCCAGCAGCTGTGCCCTCCCCCGTAGCCAGCGACCACCTGCCACCCTTGTCCTTACCCTACACCCTACGTTTTCAGTTCTGCAGCGCCGTCCACGTCGTCTACGAGTGGGTCCTACACTGCTTGGCTCTTATTCTCGCTCTCAACCGCGTGGTCATCATCCTCGGCCTGAAATTCCCATGTTCTGAACTCGTCTTCAAGGTGACCTTAAGACTTCAAAAGTCCAGGGTTCAAAATCCACATTTCAGGCTCTGACGTACCTAACCTGGATCTCGATCTTAGTGATGCTCTTCTATTTCAATGCCTACGACATGAGGCTAACTTACTTTTACGACGACAACGCGTTCGCCTTGAATTCGACCTCGGTTCATCTTTCTAACGCGCATCTGGTCTATAACGTCTATTACTACGCGGATCTGACCACAATCACGAGTTCGTTTGTATGCTACTTGGTCGTGGTGGGAGCCATTGTGGCGCAGGTGAGTACGAGATTCCCAGCAATCCTAAAATCCAATTTTCAGAAACTCCAATTCCGTAAAAACATAAAGATTGAAAAACACGAAATCCGAGTGTTTGTCCAAGGCTTGGTCACGTTCCTCCCAGGATCCGCCTACTGGGGTCTCAACATGCTGGCCTCGTTCAAGTTCACTTCCGCTTCACTGGCGGTGAATATCATCTTCAGCATCCTCCCAAGACTGGTTCCAGTCTTAAACGTTTGTGGGTATCTAATCCTTAATTCGTAAGTCTGAGTTTTGATGAAAGATGGTCTCTGATCCTGAGATTTTAGATACGTGCGAGAGTCCCTGGGAACCCACATGCAAAGACTCATTTGTCGGAAGAGCTCAGTCGTGCAGTCGAATGTCAACTTAGTCTCTGCTACCCTGAAATCTTGAGAATGAGTCCAAATAAAGCCAGAATCAAACCTGACCTAAACCGGGCACAACTATAACACAGCTCCCAAACCAGTTCCGCGGAGATTCCCCGCCGGGATCCACAAGATCCCCGAGACATCGCCGCACCCGCCGCAAGAATAATAAACTACAGTGGTAAATCTTAATCCGTGTCACGCGAATTCCACCTTTGACCTCTCCCCCCACTCACACGCGCGCGCCTCTGACGTAGTCCATGGCGAAGACAAATCCGCAAATTTCAATTCCAGCCGCTCAGCGTCGCTGTCTTCCCCCCGTCGTCGGCCTCTCCTACTGTAACGACGATTGATGGTCATTTCGCAATTTTCTCTTTTCTTCCGAGATGTGCGGTGATGATCGCGCTCCTTCTGTTCCTACCCGGTTTTGTTTTTTCGAGTAAGTTTGGGGGAGAGAGGGCTGATCTTGTTTGGATTGATCTGGCCAAGATTTGAGGGATGAGATGGGCCAACAACTAGGGGTATGAATCCATGCCATTCCAGTGCCAGATCTCCTATTCCTTCATTCCACTTTTTGGGTCAATCTCAGCCTATTTAAGGTCATGATAGGCAAAAATGGAGGCTGAGATTTCGTGGTGATTTCAACGCCAGATTGCCTAGATCTCCTACGTCACTCGTTTGATCCGATTCGGCCAGCTTTTGAAGGTTGAAATGAATCAAAACTGGAGAAAAGAGTATGTAGTCCCGGATCTCCTGGAGCCAATCTTTCCATTTTACTCTATTCGCCTGAATCAGCTAGTTTTTGGATAGTGAAATAGCCAAAACTCTGAGAATAAGACAACGGATCTGAAGCCTAGAACGTCCGGTCACCAGATCTGCCATTTCATTCCTCCCTTTGGCATGATTCAGCCCGGTTCCGCTGGCAGACTTAACGTCATACCTCCGGAGCCTCCTATTTTTGGACCTAGGCTAACTTACCGTAATCCCTACTCTGACATCTTTGGCCCAATTTCCCCAGATCCCCCTTTCTAAGATCCCCCTTTCCAGATACTCTCCGTGACCGTCCCCGAGGTCTAGGCCTCCTCCGCCTCCCCCAAGGAGCGACCGACGAGCGCTCAGCTCCCGTCTTCCCCAACCTCTACATCGCCGGAAACAAAGCCGGTCGAAAGCCTCAAACCGTACCCGACATTCATCTCCCAGGACAGACTGGCCGCTTCACTGGAAAGTAGGGTTCTCCTTGTCTTCTTGAATCCTATCCCTCCTTAAGGACCTCCTTCAACCCCTTCACCCATCAACTGGCCGTAGGCCTGAACGAGCACAATGGCGACAACTGGGGCGTCGGCTACGCGATCAGCAACAACAACCTTCTAGGATTGGATGTTCAGAAGAATTTCGAGGTTTTTAAAGATGTGAAATTTACGCGAAACGATGGAATGCATCAACCTTTCATTCATGGATTCGTCGTCGGTGGAGATTTCGACTTTATGAGGTACCGGGAAGTGGCAGGTTAGCCTTCCTAAGACTCCCGAAACCCCTAAACCCGTCTTTTTAGGATCCCTGGATCTCCCAATCCCCGGCGTTAACGAGATGTTCGATCTCGACGGCGGCGTTCTGGCGAAAAGCAGTCGCGTTATCGGCGATTTCGACTTCCCTCTCACGCTGTCGGACCCGAACGAACGCCTCCCGATGAGCATGAGTATCGTCCGCGACACCCTGGACCGGCAACTCCACTTCGGTCACGTTATCCCCAACGTCAACTTGTACCTGATCGACCGACAAACGGTGATGAGGCATCTGGTGAAGAACAGATTGAACCCGACGGTTGTCGGCTGAAAGACGACCGATCCATCAAACCGTGGCGGTGCAGGCGAGATAAAGGACTGCTGGGGTTTGCGGAGAGGAGCGCCGTGGAATCTAGTCTATAGTTCAATCCGGTCTTAGCGTTTAATAAATCTTAATAAAAGTCTTTATTCGGGGTCAAGATTAAGCCGTCTTGGCCTTCGGGGACACAGATCTGAGGAACAGTTTGTAGATCGCATAAGGAATCGCCAAGGCGAGGAAGGCCAGAACCCCGAACAGTGGGATAAGGATGTCCAGGACGTAGTATTCCATGAAGGACACCTGAGGGATACGGTATTCGGGAAGATAGCCAAATTCGACAGCGAATTTGACGTGGTTTACGAGT